>QRFJ01005231.1:34099-156073 GCA_006176705.1 Cocos nucifera | reverse complement strand
TTCCAAAAGCTGTTTTTGGATTTAGTTTGGTGCGATTCGAGAATCAAGGAAAGGCGCATCCAAAAGCAAGAACGGCTGCGCTGCTGCCAAAAGACGACTGCAATCTTCAAAAGAGTTTTGAAGATCCTCCAGATCAGGATCCAGTCTGGATTTTGGAGGTGGAGTACGAGAAGAAGAGGATCTCCAGATCCATCCGAAGTGATGACCAGTAGAGGCCAGGCGCTTGCTGGCTAAGATCCAGAACCTTCCGGCTGCCAATCAGGATCATTCTAAGGGTAATAGGCATTACCCAAACAAGTAAATTAAAATTTGATTATAATTTCTTCGTTTATTTGATTTATTAAAATATAAAATCCAGATCTGAAAACATATCAAGATTGTTTTAAGATCAAGAGAAAATTTTTGAAACATATCTTCTTGACTCTAAATCAGATCTGGAGAAACCTGGACCGAAAAATCAGCGCATTTTCCCCTTCAGGCCTATAGTATGTTCACTGTAGGAACTGCATTCGTCGATCACAGATGGGATCTATCTACCTCGGTGGTGAGAGCGAGTAGCCCTATGCATGAGATCAAGAGAGTCAAGTCCAGAAATCCAATGGCCATGGTCAGAGTGAAATAAATTAGAAGAGGTTTCTATTAGATTTTCACATTGGATCGAATCGAATGATACATCATATGACAGAGACTAGGGTTTGACGAGTTTACCTAACCCTATCTGATCGGGCTCAAGATAGAAGGACTGAATCACATTAGGTAGCTGCACCAAGCGGTTCGCATTCAACTCTGATGGGTTGCCGACCATATACTGTTAGGTTGTTCACTGATGGATTTGGAGCAATCTAGAATAATTTTAGATGATCGATCATTTAGCTGTTCGGAATCAGAAGAGTTGCTGATCCATCGAAAGGAGTTTTGAGATGTCATGATAGAGATCATGACATATCCCATTACCATACAGAACTGAACCTAACTGGGTCACACAAATAAGGGTTTGATCTGGTTGATCATCAATTAAAACTGATCCTAGTTCAATTGATCTGAATGAGATTCAATTAGATTCAAGGAATGTGCTTAGCACTTCGATTGAAGACCTAACGTTCTTCTTTTTGCTATCATAAAGAGTTGTCCTTCTGAAGCCAAAGGAGTTTTGCTCAATCAGAGGCCGTTCACTATGTCTGACTGGAGGTTGTCCAAGTCAAAAAGGTTGTCTATTTTGTTAAAACATTACCTGCCACTTTTTGGTCACCTGCCATTTCTGTCTTTGATTTGGTCAAATAGCACCTTTGACTGGTCAAACATTGACCATTTGATCCTTAACTTTTGACCAATATGTCGATGCACCTATTGGAGAGCTGGTGGGGGCCTGTCCCCTAGCCAGAACCTAGGCAAGCGAGGAGGGCAATGCTAAGCGGTGGCGCTTGAGCCCAAGTTTGGAGGCACCTAGGAGTCCTTGTTGGACTAGGATCACCTCTCCTTTGGGATTCCAATAGAGTTCGGCTTTCCTAAAACCAACTCTTGACTGGTCTTAGGCACCCTCTAAGTTAGGAGTCCAGGGGACTCATTCCCACCAATCAGATTATAGATCTGATTTCACAAAGGGTTGCCAGGTGATTGAGTGGGAATAGAGAAGCGTGCGATCACAGTCAGTCTAATACAATAAGAGCCTGTATCCAATCAGATTAGAACATCTGATGAGATCAAGGTTCCGTATGCCCCAAGGCTATCTCTCCTCTCTTCTCATGCCAAACCTCCTTTCCTCTCTTCTCCTCTCCACGTCCAAAAAGGGTTTTGGACCTTGGTTGGGTGCGATCCAAATCAAAGAAAGGCGATCAAAAGCAAGAAGGCCTGCGCTGCTGCAAAGGGAGACGTGTTCATCTTCAAAAAGAGTTTTTGAAGTCCTCCATATCAGATCCAGAGCTGATTTTTGAGGGTGTAATAGAGAAGAAGAGATCTTCAGATCCAACCCAAGTGAATACCGGTTAGAGGCCAGTGCGCTTGCGTGCTAAAGATCCAAGAACCTTCCGCTTGTAACAGATCATTCAACAGGGTAATAGATTACCCAGATCAGGTAAATTAAATTTGATTTAATTTATGCTTTATTTTATTTCTATATTAAAAATAAAATCAGATCTGAAACAGTCTCAGATCTGATTGGGACTTCAAAATTTTTTTCTTTAAAAATATAAATCTTCCGATCTGATCAGATCTGAACGAACTTTGGTTTGGGAAATCAGGCATTTCCCGTTCACAATGATGCCACCGTATGAGGTATTGAATTTAATTATTAGAGAATAATAAAGCCAAATCATTAAATGATGAACCTCTGACCTATATGGAAGCTGTCATGAGTAGGGAAAACTCAAGACCAATGGTGGGGTGCCATGGAAATTCGGAAAATGGACTCCATGTACACCAAAAAGTTTATGGCACCTAGTGGATGCATAAGGGTGTAAATCCTATTGGATGCAAATGGATCTATAAAAAAAAGATTGGAGCAGATAATCAAGTTGAAATCTTTAAAAGTAGATTGGTGCGCCTAAGGATTTCAGGCAAAGCTAGTTAGATTAGAACATCTCACCGTTCATGGTCAACTATTTTGAATTATGCCTGTCACAGAGCAAACCATAATTATAATATGGCAAATAAATTGAAAGACCACTCTTCTTAATAAATTTACGAGGAGCAGATACATTCATAGCTAGAGAGATTTGTCTCAAGTGTAGAGATTAAATAGGTATGCAAGCTTAAGAAATCGCATATTATGGATAAAGTAAACTTCAAGAATTGGAACATCAATGTTTGAATTTAAGTCAAAGAGTTTAGCTGCGCGTCAAGAATGTGGATGAAATAGTGTACAAAAAACTAGTGGGAGTGCCTAGTTTTTTGATTTTGTATTGAAGAGTGACATAGTCTCATTAGGAATGATTCCCAATGTATAATGTAGTATGGCATACAATAAGTTTCCATAAAAGACTTTGGGAGAAACATCCTGCATACTAGACAAAGATTTAAGAGATAGATAGTAGGATGCTAGGCTGTCCCAGTCTAAGGTATATTGATTAGTGCTGAAAAGTTCACATGAGGAGTAAATAAGTACGTATCATGAAGACAACGCAACACTTTTTTAAGAAGATGTTCTTAAAACACGAAGAATAAAAAGAATGAGTTCTATTCCTTATGACTCATAGTAAGGATCATTAATAGTATGTCATAGTTATGTATGCAGGCGTGATGTAACTTATATCATAAGATAGCTAGTAGCATTCAGACGATCGAAAAGGGATCGTTGGGAAAGCCAGTAAAAAATATTCTTAATATTTAGAAGGACTAAGGATATTCTAATAGTAATGAGATTAATTGTTAAACTAGAAGGATATTAGACTTCTAGTTTTCTCAACAGACTAGACAATAGCCAAATCATTTTGTAGTTTCTTTACTTGAATGGGGAAAGTGTTTGGAGAGAGTTACCAAACACGTAACTATACTGATCAACCACTGAGGCAAAAATACATAGCTATAAGTAAGTCGGCATAAGAAAGCTGTCTGGATTGTAAGAAGTCAGTCATTTTGAATTGGGTGTTATATAGATTGAGAATCTAGTACCACTCATTATTTGATAATATTGGAGACGCTCAATCAAAGGAACTAAGTCTTATCATAAATTCAAGCAGTTTGAGATGCGTCTATGCTCATTTAAGAAATATTGAGAGACAAGTATGCGATCATGGAACGATTAATTACAAATGAAACCACATTACGCTACAGACAAAGTTCATAGCCTCACCATCAAAATTTCATCAGCCGATTAGTATGGATCAAAATATACGGGGGGATTCGCTTAGTGTAAGTGGGAGACTAAAGAGAAATGCCCTAACAAGTTAATAAAAAATATATTTGATGGATATCGTTTATCTTTCCCGATTATGTAATGAATTTTAAATCAATTAAAGATATTTTATTTCACATATTCTTATGTTAATTATTTATTTTTAAAGTGTAATAGAATTCATAGCATTAGACTATGGTTTAGGATTATCGATTGAGATCATACAGTGAATTTAAAATCTTGATAATCCTAATCTTAAATATATCTGATAATGCAAATTGAGTTGGGAACAATGTTTCAGAAAGACTAGCACATCCTATGTAGTTTGAATGGAGAGGATGTTGATCTCAAAAATCACTGTGTTATACAGCAATACAGGATAAAGTGCTTGATATTAGAGAATAAGTTCACTGAATTGATCCGACTGAGAAAATCTAATGAAGTCTTATCTACATGTCAACAAGATGGTCTCGATAGTCGGGAGTTGTGCATGAATCCTTATGGCTCTTAGCACATGCAATAGAACTGGTATATGCATAATACATATGTGGTTATGACTCATTCGATGACTAGTCAATACGGGATGCCTGATATGTGGATTGTATACAGAGTGTGGTAGTTAACATGGAATTGATCATCCTAGTGTTCGTGGAAATCTGGGTGACGCCTGATTGAAGCTGGAGTTAGTAGAAGATGAGATCATCAGTCGGGACCTGCAAAAAATTAAGTCTCATCTAGAGTCGAGGGTAGTGGCTCCGACAAAACTTTCTGAGATACAAATCAAGCTTTTTTCGACCAACGAGAAAGGCAGTACTCAAGATGAGAAAAAAGTTGCAGGGAAGTCGAGAAGGCAAAAAAACTTAGAAGAAAAAGCATATCTAGAGGTCTCCCTAATAGAGAGCTTATAACAAAAGATAGTGAGTATTAGTCGTAACACTAGTAGTGTGACCATTTAAGGGCTGTGGAGTTTGTTATTGGAGGATGTCTTTGTCAGAACGTGCCATGTTCGTTGAAATTAATTAGTCGAAGTTCAGAGGAGTAGGACATCGGGTTGGGGATAATCTTGTGTTTACAGTCTACACTATGAGTTGAGCGTGCGGACTCCTTCTTTAATGGTCTGTGGTGAGTTGATGTTCATTAGTTGTTGCTGGAGGCCAGGTTGTCAGGCGAGAACTTTCTCAAGGAGCGATGTTGCTGTGATAAGTTGACTCAGGAAGAAGTTCGAAAGAAGCTTTGACACGTGGAGGAGTTGGAAGAGTCTGATCGCGTGTATGTGGGAAGCTCAAAAGGAGTATACGTGCTGAAGAAGTTGTCGAAAGAGGTTGGCGGTTGAGCAGTAAGTTCGATCGAGTGGTTTTTCATATACGTGGTTGGCTTTGAGTCCATTTGTGCTGCGTTATCTGAAGCTGCTTTCTGAGCGTGCAAGATTTGTTCGATATGAAGTTTGAGTCCATCGATTTATGACCGGGACATCGAGGCGTGATGTTGGATATGATGTGATGTTTGCCGCTTAGCTTAAGGTGGTTCCACGTGTGTTTTAGCGTATAGAGAGTCAGTCAGAAGACACTACGTAAGACTGGGGCTATCGAAATCGCACTTGCAGAAGATAGATGTTGGTAGCGCTGAGCAATTAGCGATGGAAGCAAGTTATCCCCAACTGTTCTACTAGCTGAGTGTTGTAAATTCAAAGTGAAGGAAGTTAACATAATGTGACTATCGATAAGTGTTTCTTTTAGGCTGTCTCTCGTGGTTTGCCGCATTGGAATGAGATGATTTTTTGTGATCTTTTATGCTAGTGGCTGAAAGTCTTATAAACAAGAAGCGACTTTGAAAAAACAAATTCCTAAATTTTCTTGCGATCGAGCTCTATCGCTGAGGTATGGTGCATAATAAAGGGTCTCTGCAACTTCCCATCTATTGCACCATTGTCTATTCAGTGGGTCACATGCACGGGGGCGCGCACGTGCAATCAAACGAGAGATGCAGATCATACATAGATCCGCTTAGGCGCTCTACGCTACTATGATGTAGGCCTACTTCTTTCTGTTGAAATACATTCTTGCTAAGTCTTCTTACTTCTCCCTTAGCCTTACTTCTTCCTGCCTGCGATGACCAGGTTCTTTCCTGCATCTTCTCTAGTTTTGGTATGCTCTCTGCACCGTGTCGTCACGCCCAGCACTTCTTGCTCCTTCCAGTTACTTAGGTCAGCCCCACTCAACCTTTTCAATGTGTTTCTAGTATCTTTGTTCTTCTCTCTCTTTTGTTTCTCTGGTTGGATCTTTTACAATGCATGATTTTTCTTATTTTTTGGAGTTTCCTGTGGTGCTATTTTGTTGATCTGATGTCTTTTCGAAACTTCCAGCTCGTTTGGTTCTGAATTCGGTTGACCATCCATCCCTAGACCCTATAGCCCTGACAAGGTTGAGACTAGAAAACATCTCTCTGCCCGTCTTGTCACCAGACTACCATTCCACTATTCTATACTTTGAATGGATCTCTCCCTGATAGGATTCAGTATGAAATCCATCAGAGCTCGATACCAGACTCCCAGTTCTAGACGGATCATGCGGTGTGCACCGTCTCTACCACGTCGGTTGGTGTTTCTGGTAGTGTTAGAGGCCTTTGTTTGGAGCCGTGAGGTCACTTTTTCACACGTCCCCCTTTGGTAGAGTTTCCTCTTTTGATTTAAGACATTCTCTTGCTTCTGTTTTCCAACCTTCTTTGTTGTTTATAATGTGCTTCCCCTTTCCTTCTCCATTCTGCTGAAGTTCGAGGCCGACCCATCTCATTATTTCTAAAATTTCTCCTATACCCTTCAAATGCCATCCTTTCCCGTAAAAGAACCAGGGTACTTTTTTTCTCAATTACGGTAAGAAAGGGTGCTAAAGTGGCTCATTCTTCATTCAAATGGAATTGAGACAGTACTTCTTCGTTCCGATGGCCAATCCTATTGCTTGACCTTCCTTCCCTAGGGCTTTCCACAGGGAATCCATTCGACCGAGCTCCCTAGCTGGATTGGTGCCATCTCGATCTTCTAACAGGCTCAAGGGCCATACCGAGCTTTCGATGTTCCCCGGGAGCCTTTTGAGGGAGCAGACTTATTCAACCTCGGCCTGGCATTCTCTCGAACTCCTACTGCGACCAAAGCATACTGCATTAGATACATATGGTATGGGATTCTTATAAATTTGCATAACTCTTGAGCTGATCATGATTTTCCTTTCCTGGCAGAAGAAATGGACACCTATGCCGATAAGAAAAGCTCACTAAGGGCCTTTACATGTAGGAAGAAAAAGAAAGGGAGGGCCCCAGCGGAGAGCTTCAAAATGGGCGAAGTCGCGATCGTCCAATTTTGCAACTCCTGCCTGCCATCGACGTCTGCTTCCGAAGTCCATCCAGAGACAAGGTTCGTCTCGACGACCCATGCTGACGTCGTAGAGGGGGACCTCCTTCCCTTGCAGTTCGTTGAATCTTCCCTCCAGGGGATTCATGTGCCTGATCCCCTCTATCGAGAAAGAGGAGGGCGAGAAAGGGAAAAGCCACCATCATGATGAAGGCTCACAAGGAGCATCTGGACGAGCCTGGCCGGAGCAACAATGAAGACCAGGGTGTGGACCCATTTAGTAACCTGAACATCATCCAAGATTTAACTGATAGGTTTGCCCTACCAAAGGAGGTGGACCGCCTAGCTGACCTTGACTAGAGGCAGTTCATCTGGGAGTCTCTCAGGACTGTCCTTAGGGTAATCATCCTGCCATACTTCTTTTCTATTTTGTCATCCTTTCTTCCTTCACCTTACAACAATCTATTTATGGTAGTCGGGCCACCATATGCTTGCCCACCTCAAAATGGTGGATTAACTGGAGGCGGAGCTACTGAAGGTTCGGGAAGACCTTTAGGTCAAGATCAATCACCTTCAAGCGATGGCTACTGAAGCTAAGTGCCTCATGGAGGAGAAGACGGCGAAAAATGAGAGCCTATGCAGCGCACTTCGAAAGGAGTTTGTCTTGGCCGGACATAAGGTAGCATTGGCTCTGGAGGAAGAGGAGAAGAAAGAGGCTAGGCTTAAGGTCGCCGAGTTGGGGGCCCAATTAGCAAAGTCTATTTTGGAGGCAGCATCTTGAACCGTTAAGGAGTTCAAGACCTCCCTTGAAATGAAGAACCTGAATATCGCCTTCAGCTAGAAGGCATTCATCAAGGGCTTGGAGCTATGCAAGGGCAGGGTGGCTCGGAAGTTCCCCGAACTTGATCTTGTCTTCCTAGGAGAGGAGGAGGAGGCCGGCAAAGAAGTGGGACCATCCAACACTTGGGCCGATCTTTCCTCTGTCAAACCTATTATGGGGGCATTCGAGCCTGCTCAAGGACTCGAGGCAGTCGAGAGCGCTCTGACTTCGTCTGCTGCCACCCCTTCTGAGCTTGAAATCTTCGAGTAGTTGTATCTTTATCTTTTTCTCTTTTTGTCCTGCTTTGCACCTGAGAATTTTTAAGTTAAATAAAGGAAAATTCACTTTTGTCTGTACCTCTCTTCTCATTGGTGTTGTACCATATGTTATCCAGAGTCCTTCCCTCAATCATGGTTATAACCCACCATCTCTAATCAATGCCGACTCCTTACCTCAGGAGGTCTCACTGAAGCCTTTAATAAAGAGCTTAAAGAAAGAAATCCACCATTTGAAAAAGAAATTGAAGAAGATGGAGGACGACCTTCAAGCTTCATGGAAGAATGCTTTGGAGGCGACCAAAGAGATCACTCACCTCCGAAACTTGCACATGAAGGACTCCACGAGTTTCAGCATTCGAAAGGAGAGCTTTGAGAGGAAGCTTGTCGAACTTTGGAAGAATGCGAGCGATAAGTCATGGGTGCTGACAGCGAAGATCAGCTCTCTTGAAGTTGATCTTAAAAAGGCAAAGAAAAAGATTCATCTTTTGGAAGAGAGTTCACCATGGTCGATCGATAAAGCCTAGTATGATTGAGACTAATCGAAAAAGTTCTTCCAGCTTCAGAAGTAGCTGCAGGATGCTGAGGACTAGCATAATAGCTATTGAATAACTTGGGCAGGGAAGATGTCCAAGCTTAAAGATGAGCTAAAGGCTGCCAGTGATGAGGTGAGCTACTTCCAGCGGTAGTTGTATGGCAGTCGGCAAGCTGGTTCGAGCAACAAGTCGAAGGAAATTGCCTCTATGAGGAGGAGCGTTGGTGAGCTCTTAGAAGTTGTCGGGGTAGAGAAGGCCAAAGTCCAATGGTTGAAGCTCTAGTTGACCTATGAGTATCAAGCTGTCAAGGATGCTGAAGCTGAATTCGAAGTGCTAAGGAAGTAGTGGCAAGAGCTCGAGGCCCAAGTTGAGCACATCAATAGAATGTACATTGAAGGCCTATATAAGAAGAAGGAACTCGAGGAAGAGATCTTTAGATTGAAGGAGGCCTTGGTGATGGCTGGGGCCGATAGCCGAAAGTTTGAAGGACCCGATCCACCTTAGGACTTCACCTCATTGTCCTCCCTCCCCCCTCTTTTTTTTTTGTGTGATATTTTGTCGACCTTTGCCCAGTTTGTAACATACTCAATATATATGCAATGAAATTATACCTTTCTTTGCTATTTTTGCCTTACACTAATTCAATGCTTGTTGGTAGCTTCATTTTCTTTACTTTGCTTTTCTTTGCATTGTCTTCTAATAAGATGCTCATTGTGGATGCCGAGTTGGGGTCTCTTCTACGAACTAAGATGGGGTTCAACTTTTTGCATTTGATGTAGTCGGGTAGTCATAGAAGGAACATGCATAAAGGTTGTCAACAGGGTTTCTTCTTTCCTCTCGTCTTTCGTCAATGATGTTTTGGCTTTTACTCATGTTAGGATGAGGTTCCCTTTTCATTCCTAACATGGCTTATGGGGGCACATTTGGGCCGTTGACAAAGCCTCTCCCCCCATCCTATCTTAAATGGATGAGGACTTCAACTTTGCTCATGTTAGGATGAGGTTCTCCTCCTATTCCTAATGGACTGTAGGAACACTTTACGGCCATTGATAGGGCCTCTCTCCTCATGCCATCTTAATTTAATGAAGACTTCGACTTTGCTCACGTTAGGATGAGGTTCTCCTCCTATTTCTAATGAATTGTAGGGGCTCGTTAGGGCCGTTGATAGGGCCTCTCCACTCATCCCATCTTAGTTCAACAAGGCCTTCGACTTTGCTCATGTTAGGATGAGGTTCTCCTCCTATTCTAATGGATGTAGGGGCACGTTAGGATCATTGATAGGGCCTCTCCCCTCATCCTGTCTTAATTTAATGAGGCCTTCGAATTTGCTCAAGTTAGGATGAGGTTCTCCTCCTATTTCTAACGGGCTATAGGGGCATGTTAGGGCCATTGATAGGACCTCTCCCCTCATCCTATCTTAATTTGATGAGGCCTTCGATTTTGCTCACGTTAGGATGAGATTCTCCATCTATTTCTAATAAACTATCGGGGCACGTTAGGATCGTTGATAGGGCTTCTTTCCTCATCCCGTTTTAGTTCAACAAGGTCTTCGACTTTGCTCATGTTAGGACGAGGTTCTCCTCCTATTTCTAATGGGCTACTTTAGATTGCTTTAGAGAGTTATTAGTTATTACATGATTTTTGCACCAAGAAGTAGTAATGTTAAAATAGAAAAGTTTTATTGAAGGCAAGTTATTGATAGTATATTCTCAAGTTTTCTGAATTCCAAGGCCGTGGGAGAGTTGTTCCTCCAAGCTCCTTCAGACAATAAGTTTTGGGCTAGATAACCTCCTCTATTTCATACAGACCTTTTCAATTCGAAGTGAGCTTTCCTTGATTTTGAGGCCGTGGGATAGCCACTTGTCAAAGTACCACGTCCCTCACTTTGAATATCTTGCCTTTGACTTTTGAATTATAGTAATGTGCTACCTTCTGCTTGTAGACTGCCATCCGAGCTTGGACTTTCTCCCATTTTTTTCTAACAAGTCGAGGTTAGCCCTGAGGTTTGATGAGTTTTGCTACTCATTGAATACCATGACTTGTGCTAATGAAATTTTGAGTTCTATTGGGATGATTGCTTTCGTTCCAAAAGTCAAGACAAATAGGGTCTCCCCAGTTGATAACCTTTGGATAGTTCGGTATGCCCAGAGCACATGATAGAGTTCATCTACCCAAGTTTCCTTCACTCTTTCAAGTCTGCTTTGATACCTTACAGCAGGGTTCTGTTTGTTACTTTGACTTCTTTGTTTGCTTGTGGGTGGGCGACTAATGTAAAATGGTGGAAGATGATGTCAGTTATGAGAGTTTGGGGTAGACTAAATCGATAGATGATTGACTTTCAGATGAAGTCTTGTACCTTGGCTTCAGTAATTTTTGCCAGTGGTTCGGCCTCGACCCATTTGGTGAACTAGTCGATTGCAACTAGGAGGAACTTTCATTATCTGGATGCCATTAGAAAGGGACCAAGTATATCCATTCCCCACTATGCGAATGGCCACGGTGCACTTAGTGGAGTAAGCTCGAAGGTCTACTATCTTTGTATGTTTGCATTTCTCTGACAACGATCATATTTTTTGACATACTCTATGGAATCGTGGTACAATATCGATCAATAGTATCCTTGCTGAAGTGGTCTTTATGGTAAGGATCTGGCTCCAACATGACTTCCACAAATTTTTTTGTACACTTCCCATAATGCAAAGTCGGCCTCTGAAGGTCGGAGACATCTCAAAAGCGGTAGAGAATATGATCTTTTATACAGCTTGCCTTCATACAAAACATATCGAGAAGCCTGATTTTTGAGTTTTCAAGCTTCTTTCGGATCATGAGGGAGGGCTCCATCTTTGAGGTAGGCAACTAGCGGGTCGATCTAGCTCGGTTCACGCTCTACTTGCATAACAGGCTATGACTCCTCTGAGCTTGAGCACTGTAGGATTTCAAAAAATACTTTTTTGGGCAGTTCGATCAGGGCTGAAGTGGCCAATTTGGAGAGAAGATTGGCTCTTATATTCTCCACCCTCGAAATCTATCGAATACTGAAACTATTGAAGGTTGAAGTCAAGTTTTTCACTTTCTCAAGATATTTTATCATGCTTTCCTTTCGAGCTTCATAATTGCCGCTGACCTATCCGACCATCAGTTGAAAATCACTATAGACTTGGAGTTGGTCTACTTCTAACTCTTTTGCTATTTTTAATCCAGTAATCAAAGCTTCATATTCGACTCCATTATTAGTTGTAGAAAATTTGAAGCATAGTGCATATTCGACGACGACTCCCTCGGGGTTAACTAAGACCAACCCCGTGCTTGCTCCAGTAGCGTTGGATGAACCATCCACGTATAGGGCCCAAGAGCCTTCGAAAAGGTCGGCGTTCTCTTTTTTTTTTTTGGGGGGGGGCGTGGCTCGGCTACAACCACGAAATACTGGTTTCATACCATCCAGGCTTGATTTTATCTGAAATGGTGCATTCTACTACAAAATCTGCTAATATCTGAGCTTTAATCGATGGTTGGGATCGGTAATTAATGTCAAACTCTGTAAGCTCGATTGTCCATTTTGTGATTCTTTCGGAAGCTTCCGCTCGATGAAAAATTACTTTAATTGGTTGATCCATGAGGATAGTTATGGTGAGCCCCTGAAAGTAAGATCAGAGTCTCCTGACAGCAGTTAAAAGAGAGTAAGTCAATTTTTCTAACTTGGAGTACCTAGTCTTTGTATCCCTCAGGACTCGACTTATATAGTAGATCGGTCACTGCATTTTTGCTTCTTCCTTGACCAAGACCACTGCCAGGACTACTGGGGAGACTGCTAGGTACAAGAATAATTCTTCTCCGAGCTCAGACTTTGTCAGCAGTGGGAGTGAGTCGAGATAATTTTTGAGCTCCTCGAATGTCTGTTGATATTCTACCATCCAGTAGAAGCTCTTTGGCTATTTGAGAATTTGAAAGAAGAGCATGCATCGCTCGATCGATCTTAAGATAAAGCCATTTAGGGATGCCGCTTTTTCAGTCAAGCATTAAACTTCTTTTGATTATTCTTAGAGTGGTCATCTTCTGAATAGCCCAGATTTTCTCTAGATTTGCCTCAATCCCATGCCCCGATACCATGAATCCCAAGAACTTTTTTGAGGTTACACCGAAGATGCATTTGGTTGGATTCAGCTTCATCTTGTACTTCTTCAGTTGGTTGAAGATCTCTTCGAGGTCGGTGATATGATTTATTGAAGCCTGACTTTTGATGAGCATGTCATCCACATACATCTCCATATTTTGATCGATCTGCTTCCTAAATATTTTGTTGACCAGGCGCTGATACATTGCCCCTACATTTTTTAGTCTAAAAGATATAACCCTATAATAGTAAAGACCACAGTCAGTAACAAAAGCAATTTTTTTCTCATCCTCTAGCATCATCCGAATTTGGTTATAGCCAAAAAAGGCATCCATGAAGGTGAGGAGTTCATGGCCCGAGGTCACATCCACCAACTGATCAATCCTGGGTAGGGTGTAGCTATCTTTTGGACAAGCTTTGTTCAGCTTCTTGAAGTCTATACACATCCTCCACTTGTCGTTCGCCTTTTTGACGAGCATCACATTTGAGATCTAGCTCGGATAGTTAACTTTTCAGATGAATCTAGCCTTGAGGAGCTTATCGACTTCTTCCATAATTGCTTTCTCCCTCTCTGGAGCATGACTGCACATCTCTTTTATTGGCCGACACCTAGGATCAGTAGCTAATCGATGTTTCATGACCTTGGCATCGATTCCTAGCATATCTATTGGAATCCAGGTGAATACATCTACGTTCTTTGAAGGAAGGAGAAGAGTTGCTCTTGAACCTCATCCTGCATGTTGGAACCGATTTGCACAGTGTGTTCTGCATTCCTGTCATCCAAGGACATGATTATAAGGTCTTTCATAGGCTCGCCCCGCTCCTCTGTAAGGTCATCATGGATATCCAATCCATCAATCGGGCAAAGGTCAGGCTTGGTGTTTTTCTATAGGGCAATAGAGTAATAGTGCCTTGCCAAGGCCTGGTCTCGCCTAATCTCTCCAATTTTGCAACTCATGGGGAACTTCACCTTTAAGTAATAGGTTGATACGATAGCTCGAAGTGCGTTCAAACCAGATCAACCAAGAATAACATTATAAGCAGATGGAGCTTTTACGACTAAAAAATTGATTTGCGCTCTGGCCAGCCTCGGGCGTTGCCCTACAGCCACAATCGGAGTTATTATGCCCTCAACTGGCACGGCATCACCAGTGAAGCCTATCAGCACGGAGTTCATAGGTCCTAAGTGATTATTAGGTAAAGACACTTTTGAGAAAGCATTATAAAATAAAATATCAGTAAAGCTTTCATTATCTATCAGAATGCAGCACACATGATAGTCAGTAATGTTTAAAGAGCTTACAACCACGTCATTATGCAGGAATTGAATTGCTTGGGTAACCTCATTGGTGAAAGCAATGGGCTCCTCAGTTCTTGGCCTCTTCTCGGGTTCTGCTAGTCCGCTAGCCTCCCCTCGTTAAAGTCCCCCAAGGATGGTGTTGATGATGCCAAGGGGTGGTCAATCTATCCCCTACTCCTCCCTTCTTTGTGGTTCTAGCTATGGTCGTGCCCTCGGCCGATCTTCCTGCCCTTTGAGTCGACGTCGCAGGAATCGACCGAGCCTACCTCATCTGATGAGCTCCTCGATCTTATTTTGGAGCTGGATACACTCTTCTGTATCATGACTGTGGTCATGATGATAGAGGTAACACTTGTTAGAATTGTGCTTACCAGGGTGAGAGCACATCCTCTCCAGCCTAGGCAGTTACTCCTTGATCTTCATAAGTACTTGCATTTTTGGAGCATTGAGAGAGGTATAGTTGTTGAACCTTTGGAGGGGAAAGCCTCGCCATGCCCTTCTATCAAGGCTTCCTTGCTTTTGATCCCGAGGAGGAGTTCAAGCTCACCTACGCTCAAAGAGAGTTCAGGAGCGCAGTCGAGCTTCACTCGAGTTTTCTTCCTCAGCAGGCCTGTCCAGCTCACCAATTCACCGTTCTCTAGTGGCTTCATTGTCCTTAGCCTTGAAGGCCTCTTCCACTTAGGCATACCCCTCAGCATAAGCTAGCATATTGACAAAATCTCTGGGGTACTTCTTCTCCAAGAGAAATAGCAAATTATTCTTCTAAAGGCCACCCTTTAGCATGGCCATTGCAATAGATTAGTCTAGATTTCGAACCTCCAGCGCAGCAGCATTGAAACAGTTGACATAAGCTTGGATGGATTCTCTCTCGTGCTACTTGATGTTAATGAGGGATTCCAAGCCTCGTTTGGGATGGTGGCTACTAACAAAATGAGCCACAAACTGATGGCTCATTTGATCAAAAGAGAAGATGGTATTTGGCTTGAGGGCCGAGTACCAATTCCTGGCTGCCCCTTTCAAAGTAGATGGAAAAGCTCGACATAGGATGGCGTCGAGCGCACCATATAGCAGCATCATTATCCAGAAGACCTTCAGATGGTCAATCAGATTGGTAGTCCCATCGTAGCTCTCGAATTGGAAGAGCTTGAAGTTCGGTGGGATCGATTCCTACATGATGCAGTGAGAAAAAGGAGGATCGATATAGATGTCATTACTGTGGGAGCGAGGAGCATGGTGGAGTTCTTTGATCTACCAGTTCATCTCTTATAGTTTTTGGTCCAGATCCTCTCGATCGTGGATCTCCAAGGTCTTTTGGCCAAATGGAGGCAAAGTCTCCATAGGGGTAGAGCCATGATCAGAGCCCTCTGCTTCTCCTTTAGAGCCATGATCAGAGCTCTCTGCTTCTCCTTTTCGAAGGTTACCGATCAACTAGCCCAAGTTGGCCAGCCCCAGATCGGATCATAAAATTTTGGAGAAGCTTGTTCCGACTGAATTGGCACTAGAGGCTGCTGCTGCTGCATGGCCTACATCACTTTCATAAGGCTGCAAACCTGTTGCAATAGCAGGTTGAACTACTCCGCATCTACCATTGCTGTAGGTGGAGCTTGAGTTGCTGGAAAAGAAGCAAGGGTGGGTAGATCTGGATGGGATTTGGTCGTGGAGGTCATCAACCATCGGGTTGAAGCCTTCTTGAGGGGCATCCTTCCCGAGAAGGAGAACTATGGAGGAGAAGAAGGAAGATCTCTATTGAGCACTCCATTAAGAACAAGAGAATAGTGATCCTTCCTCTAGCACCAATTTTGTTGGTGCGAAATCTGATTAACGTCGAATTTGAAGCTAGAGTCAGAGAAGATGAGGTTACTGTCAGTGACCTGCAAAATAAGTCTCATCTGAAGTTGGGGGTGGTGGCTCCGACAAGATTCTTCGATGATCAAGTTAGTTCTTTTAGCCAATAGAAATAGAGTACTCAGTAGAGAAAGTTGCAGAGTATCGAGAAAGAGAAGAGAGCTTAGAGAAAAAAGTGTATCTGAAGGATCTCTTATATAGGTGGAGCCTATAACAAATTGATAGTGACAGTCATAACCGTCTGGTAGTGGGCCGTTAGGGGCCACATGGAGTTTGTTATGGAGGGTAGTGTCTGTTGTCGTGATGTGCCAGTCTGTTGAGATTTAATAGTCAAAGTTTGGAGGAGTAGGCATCGGTTGGCAATGAATCTTTGAGTTACATCAATACCAAGGGAGTTCAGACTCCTCTTAAGTGGTCTATGGGTGAGTTGATTCATGTTGTGTGGAGCTGGGTTCGTGTGGAGACCTTCTTGGGCGACTACGGGATGTTCGACCGCTGGAGGAGTTTGGAAGGAGTTCGACTGCTGGAGGAGTCTGGATGGAGTTCGACTGCTGGAGGAGTTTGGAAGGAGTTTGATCGCTGGAGGAGTCTGGAAGGAGTTCGATCACTGGAGGAGTCCGGAAGGAGTTTGACTACTGAAGAAGCTCGAAAGAAGTTTGATTGCTAGAGAAGTTTGGAAGGAGTTCGTTGGAGAAGTTTGGTTAGTTTCCAAGCCAGTCAGGCCAGGCTATTTGCTCATTTGCTGCCTATGCAACTTCTTCTACTGTTCAAATTCATCCAAATGAAGTTTGACCATAGGAGGATCGGCAGCTTGGAGATGAGGAGTTCGGCAGCTTTGACTGTAGGGGGTCCACCAGATATAATAAAGCATAGAAACTCATCCAAAATCACTCTAAGATTGAACATTTATCCAGACTTCGATGGGAATGGGTTTATCCCCAACACCTAGCAAGAGGAGATCGCATCCTACTTGTTTCAATTGAATGATGATTTAAGAAGACTTTGATCAAAGCATAATGAAATCTAGAAATGGTTTCTTATGTTTGATTAATCAAATCACCATCATATGATTGAGAGAAATATGAGTATGACATTGAATTTGACATGTTTCCATATCCAAAATCATATTCGACATGTAGGATGATCGTAGAATGGAGTTGCATGATAACTTTCCACTGAAGGATATTTTTGGTATTTTACCAAAATTTCATATCTTTTAGGTAGACATGATGTGTTGCTAGATATCAATCTTATCTTGTAGATTCGATCAAATTAAAGAATTTAATTTGATCATCAATTAGAAAGAGTTCTAACTGATTAAATCGGATCAACTCAATTTGACATAAATCGGTTTGGTTGAGTTCTAACCAAATTAGGTCAAATTATACCTGGACCCACTGCTAGCTAGATGTAGAACCCAATGGATCACCCACAAAGAGAATTGATTAATGGTCTAACTGGATTAGATCATCTTTGCTAGTTGAACATGCTAGCACATGTTGCAAACCCTAGCACCTAGATTTGAATCGGGTTCTAATTTAGGCTAATTAGATCCAATTTAGGCTAAATCAATTTTAGTCCTTAATTAGGTTGACCCTTGGCTTGTTGACCAAGATTTTGGGCATCACATATCAAAATTCCATGAGACAAAGAGTCTCTCTCTTGTCACATGGGAAGAAGTTCATGCGCAAGGGACTCCTTGGTGCATAGATGGTTGGCACCAACTTCTTATGACTTATCCATTTTTTATTTCATGTAACTTTAGTTGCATGGGTTTCAGATATGAGAAAAGGCACCTAAGAGTCCTTCTACATGAAGAGTCTCTTGGAATAAATTCTATGTAAGTTACATGTGTCCTAAGAATTTTAAGAGGCGTGAGACATAAGATGGACGTGAGATAAGAAAGGGAATGGGTATGAGAAATTAGTTATGGTACCCTTACGTACATTATAAATAGGGGTGCACACCAGAAGTCCGAGGCAATAAAATCCAATCCTTTTTTTCTAACATCCTCTCCATAATTATCCAATTTCTCTCTTTCTTCCCTTAAGATAAAGTCCTAATTAGTACAAGAGATCTGCTTTAGGACAAGGGCTTAGGAAGAGAGTAAAGGAAGACAAGGAGAATAGAAATTTAGGAAAGGATAGGCTAGGAGGGAGACAGCAAAGCTAAGAGGAGGTTCTGCTTGAATAAATTTAAAATTCTTGCAATAAGAATTTTAATTGAAGGAATAAGGTCTAAAAGATGTTAGAGGCTTGATCAAGTTCCTGTGTAGATCAACGTTGGAGGGTGAACACGTGGGCACCTAGTGGAACACTAGTCGGATCTTTGCCGAAATTCAAACTTGAGTTAGGGATTAGTGATCAAAGGTATGTTCCTATACCCTAATTTATTTTATAATTGCCTTTTATATAACTTAATTTTAATAAGGTGGTCCTTGGGTTAGGATTTGATTTTCTGATTTCATATAAAATGCTTTGAAATCCATGCTTCCGCCATTTACCAAACCCTATAATTAAATCAGAACTTGTGCAACCCAATTAAGGCTTATCTTAGACTAACTAAGAGCCCAATTAAATTAGATTAAATTAAATTTAAATCTAATTTAAATTATCATCAAATTAAAAATTAGGGGCACACAAGTTCTAATTAAATAAGGACTTGTTCTTTCTTGCAATTGGCTTATCCAATAAATCAATTGGACTTGATCTAATCAAGCCCAAACTAAATCTAATTGAACCTTATTCAATTGGACTCGATCTCAATCGTATTGATTATTTGACCCTAAAATGATTCTCAATCATTGATCAACCATCTGAATAGAATAAAATCTCTAATGTGTGTGATCCCATAGGTTCAAATCTAAGTCGATAGTATAGGAATAAATTTTTGTATCAATTGAAGTGACCATCTAGCGATGGTACTTGACGATTGGATAGGTCGAATGTGTAAAGCAACACTCTTAAAACCCATGTGGATATTATTTTCATATAATTCATCCCGTTGACCTAATTGCTCATAGGATAACTTAGGGTTTAACTATCAACCTTGATTAGGTCATCCATATTGTATTTCAAAATACCAAATCAATCTCATGGATTATCGTGGCCAAGATTTTGCTAAATTGAAATACGATGATGCATTTCTCTAAACTCTTGGAGTGGTCAATCCCATCTTGATCACTTACTGACTTCACAAATACTTGACTGTGCCTAGAAATCTTTTGTTATTGAATTAGAAATTCAGATAATCTGGCAGTTGAAGGAAAACCTAGCTTTCCTACTGCAGGATCGATTTGATCTGATCAAATCTAAAGCAAAATTTTAAAATTTTTTTTCTATGATCCGATCAGATCTGAGAGTTCTCAAAAAATGATTGGAATGATTTGATAGCAAAAGTTAACAATAAAAATTAAAATAGTAATAGTAACATTTAATGTTACTTGATCGGATAAATAATTTACCTGCTATGATGATCTGATGAATGATCCGAGGTTCTGATTGAGCCATGCACGTACCTAACCTCTATCAAAGTCCACATGGGTTAGATTTAGATTTCCTCTCCTTTTGGATCTAATCTCAATATATCAAATCTGGAATCGATCTGTAGAGCCTTCAAATAGAACTTCAATGGTAGCACGTTCGTCTCTTGATCAGGATCTTCCTGACTTGCCTTTGTGCCAATAGCTCTCAAAACTTGATGCTATTTTTGCCCAACCTTTTGGGCATGGAAAAGTGGGAGAAGAGCATGAAGAAAAAATCCTATTTTTCGACATAGGATCATTCAAATCTGATTAGATCTGAAGGAATATTTCAAAATTTTTTTCTCAGATCATAATTAGATCTGAGACATCTTGGATCTAATCCTTTAAGATCTAATACTAAGATCAAAGATAAAACTAAATCTAATTTAATTTCATACCTTGCATTTGGATAATTAAATTATCCTGTGATGATTCTGATCTATCCTAAGATTCTGGAAGGAGCCATGCAAGCACCTGGCCTCTACCGGTATCCACTTAGGCATGATCTAAAGGTCTTCTCCTTCTGAATCTTCTTTTCAAAAATTAGATCTGAATCTGATCTTGAAGTTCTTCAAAACTCTTTTGAAGAGGCAGTGGTCGTCTCTTTCAGTAGTGTTGTCTTCTTCCTGATCTGGGCGCTTTTCTTCCTCGGATCGCACTTGAATCTATGCCCAACTCCTTAGGCATGGAGAGGAGAGAGAGAGGATCAGAAGATTGCATGGAATATATGTGGGTAGCCTTGCGGCATAAGGAATGGGAGAAGCATCAATCCTAGATGTAGACAGGGTTTAAATAGACCCTACTGCGCCATGTAGTGCCACATCATCCCAACCAATCAGAGGCCTTCATTCAATCAGATCTAAATCTGATTGGTGGGATGATGTCATCTGATCCAATCAGATGAGAGCCCCTTTGAAATCCACATAGGTGGCACCTAAACTAGATAAACCAAATCTATTTGGCGCCTAGGTGTTTAAACCTATCAAAACACCCTGGAGTCCCATTTGTATGGGACTCCATCTTTTATCCACATGGGGCACATGCCTAGGGTGGCATGTGCCCTCTCTCTTGCATCATTTAATAAGGGGACAAGAGCCCCAGATGCTCTCCTATAAGTGCATGACACATGGCCCCATGTCTAGGTGTCCAGGGTCAATATTTTCTAGGCATGTGCCCTCTCTCTTGCATCATTTAACAAGGGGACAAGAGCCCCAAATGCTCTCCTATAGGTGCATGACACATGGCTCCATGTCTAAGTATCCAGGGTCAACAGTTGACCTATGTCCAAATATAGGAATTAGCAGGTGACAGGAATTAGCAGGTCTTGTCTTAAATCCACCTAATAAATTAAGATAACTCTTTTCTGATCTGGACAAGCTCTAGTCATACTAAGACAAGGTTCTTGAGTGAGTCCAAATAAATTTGGCTTAGTCGAGATGAACCTAAGTGATTACAAAAAGGAGAATGTTATGCTCAATCATGTGCTAGCATAATTTTCTTGAACCATATCAGATATAATCCAAATCAATTAAACTTGGTTAGTCTAATTGGTGACATCCAGACCTAAACCCTTCTTTGTGTGATCCAGTTAAGTTCAGTTCTGTATGGTAATGAGACATATCACGATCTCTATCATCGACATCATCAAAATACCTTTCGATGGACCAGAACTTTTTTGATTCATATAATTAGAATGATCAATCATCTAAATCATTCTAATTGCTCCCAAAATCCACCAATGACACCTAGCAATATATGACGACAATCCATCAGAACTGAAAGTGAACCTCTTAGTGCAGCTACCTATGTGATTGGGTTCTTCTATCTTGAGCCCTGATTGGATTAAGATTAAGATGAACTCGTCAAACCCAATATCAGTCATATGAATTAATCATTCAATTCGAATCCTATGTGAAATCCTAATAGAAACTCTTTCTATCATATTCACACTGCCATGGCCATGGGCTTATGGACTCAATCTCATGATTATCATAGGGCTACTTCTCATCTATCGAGATAGATAAATCTCCTATTGGTGCAATTCAATTCCTACAATGAACATGCTATGGCCAACATACACCTCAGAATTTTGAATGGCTAGGAGACTAAGTTATGGTGTAGTCAAACTATTAAATCCTTAAGATGAACTATCGATGCACCTCAAGTCAAAGAACCAGATACACCACTACAGTATCAAGTTAGTCATCGACGAGAAGGTAGACTTCCTTATGACTACTCGAGATGGTCATGCTTAGTGCCCTCATTCTCTAATGAGTATCTATACTCTCATTCTGGTGTCTCCATATCGTAGACTCAAGACATATTTATCCTAAGAAAGTGATCGTACACCAACCTTCCAGATTGATCACCATCCTTATGATAATCCTACGGTCGGGAGCAGTTTATGAGTTAATTATGAAAATTCATGTCTTAAATTTTTAACTCTTGAAAATATGAACTGTCATTACCATTAACTTAAAGAATGTATCATAGATACTTTAAATACACACTATGACAGAAAATAATTTTTTTATTAATTTATAATCAAAATTATAAAATTATCCTTAGAAGTGTATTACAGGTATTAGCCTATCTGGCTTCTAAAGCACACATCTAACAAACTCCCACTTGATCTAAAGCCAATTGGCTATAAATCTATGTCCCATCTTCTCAAGGTGGGCTTCGATCTTCTGCTGACTTAATGGCTTTATCAGTGGGTCAGCCGCATTATCTGCAGTGTCGACTCTCTTGACCTCGATGTATCCCTTCTCAAGGTAATCATGGATGAGGTGATATCGCCGCTCCATATGCTTGGATTTTTGCTGATACCTCAGCTCCTTGCTAGGGCTATGGCACCATTGTTGTCGTAGTATAGAGGGATGGCATCACTCCTAGCTCTGTGGCAAACTTCTTGTACCATAATGCCTCCTTTGCAGTCTCCGACGTAGCAATGTACTCTGCTTCCATGGTGGAATCTGCTATCACAGTCTGCTTAGAATTTTTTCAGCTGATAGCACCACCATTACACACAAACAGATTTCTAGATGTCGACTTTTAATCATCTATATCGAACATAAAATTTGAGTCTGTATACCCTTTGATCTGGAGTTCTCCATTACCAAAGACTAGAAACATATCCTTAGTCCTTCTTAGGTACTTAAGAATACATTTCATAGAAGTCCAGTGCTCTTCACCTAGATTTGATTGATACCTGCTCATGACACTCATAGCATGGGCAATATCAGATTGTGTACACAGCATGGCATACATGAGGCTCCCTATTGCTGAAGTATAAGGGATCTTGCCCACGCATTCAATCTTCTCAGGTGTGTTGGGACACATCTTCTTAGAGAGATGAATGCCATTTCTGAAGAGTACCAATCTCCTCTTGAAGTTTTTCATGCTAAACCTTTTTAGCACCTCTTCTATGTACATCTTCTGTGAGAGACACAGGATCCTATTCGGTCTATCTCTATAGACCTTAATTCCTAGAATAAAGGATGCCACTCCTAGATCTTTCATAGAAAACTCCTTGGACAACCATATTTTGACTGTAGTCAATATGGGAATATCATTTCCAATTAGGACGATGTCATCCACGTATAGTATAAGAAAGACAAAAGCGCTCCCACTGATCTTTTTGAAAACATAGAACTCCTCCTCATTCTTGATGAATCTAAATGATTTGATTACATCATTGAAACAAACATTCCAGCTCTAAAATGCTTGCTTAAGTCCATATATGGACCTTTGCAACTTGCATACCTTGTGATTATTATCACTGGATGTGAAATCTAGCGGCTGTTCCATATAGATATCTTCTTCAAGATATTTATTTAAGAATGTCGTTTTCACATCCATCTACCATATTTTATAATCGAAATAGGCTACAATAGCAAGCAATATGCAGATGGATTTAAGCATGGCTACTGGCAAAAAAGTATCCGATAGTCAATCCCTTCACATTGACTATACCCTTTCACTACGAGCCTTACTTTGAATGTCTCTACATTTCCATCGACACCTATTCTTCTCTTGAAGATTCATTTACATGCAACAGGTACTATACCTTCAAGTGGATCTACCAAGATTCAGACTTGGTTAGAATGCATTGAGTCAAATTCTGACCTCATCATCTCTAACCGTTTCTCAGAATTGATATCTGATATCATCTCATCATAAATTTTGGGTTTATCACCATGAACTCCATTTTCAATGAGGAACATTTTCTCTACGTCCTCTAAAATAGCACCTAAGTACCTTTCAAAAGGATGAAAAATTCTACTTGATCTATGAGGTAGAGGAGATAGTGTCTGAGTTGGCTCAATCTGATTTGGTTCCATAAGTTTCTTAGCTCGTTTCTCATCGGAGACTTTCTCCTTGAGTCTAATTTGTCTTCTGATGCCATCATCTTGAATAAATTATTTTTCAAGAAAGATGGTGTGTCGACTCACAATTACATTATGATCTTTCGAATAATAGAAATAATATCCTAATGACTCCTTAGGATTATCCAATAAATCAAGCTCTAAAGGACCTAGACTCTAATTTATCTGCCTGTTGTCTCTTGACATGGGCTGGATAACCCCGAATTCTGAAATAACTCAAACTTGATTTCTTACCATGCCATCTCATAGAGTGTGGTAGGAATGATTTTAGATGGAATCCTATTCAGTAGATATATTATGGTCAACAGACTATGTCTCCAAAGAAACTTAGGAAGGTCTGTTAAACTCATCATGAATCGGACCATATCTAATAGGATCCGATTTTTCTATTCTAAAATCTCATTGAGTTGAGGCATTCAAAGTGGAGTCTAACTAAAGACTATGCCATTATCCTTAAGATAGTCCAAAAATTTTTGACTAAGGTATTCACCTCCTCGATCTGATCGAAGAACCTTAATGGATTTTTCTATTTATTTTTCTACTTCAAGTTTGAATCCCTTGAACTTTTCAAAAGCTTCAAACTTGTGTCGCATTAAATACACATACCCATACCGAGATAAATCATCGATAAGGATGATGAAGTAGATGTAATTACCCCTAGCTGGCACATCAAATGGGTCACATACATTAGTATGTAGTAGGAAAAGCAGGTTTGTGGCCTTTTTCCCATGTCCTACAAAAGAAAGATTAGTCATTTTGCCATGAAGGCATGATTCATAAATCAAATATGATTCGAAAGTCAACGAACTCAATAGCCCAAATTTCTTCAATTTGTTAACCCTGTCTTCAGCTATATGACCTAGCCTAAGGTGCCAAAGATACCTATCATTTAGACTATCCCTAGGTCGCTTTAATCCTATGGCATTCATGTTTTGCTCGATATTGAAAATAAAAACATCAATATGTAACTGATAGAGACTATTTATAAGAAAATCACTTATAATTTTATTTCTTTCATAAAGAATATTACAATGGTTCTTAAAAAAAGTAATTACATAGCCTTTCTGTGCTAAACATGAAATAAAAATCAAATTCCTGCTTGCTGTAGGCACATAAAAATAGTCCTTATGAACTAAATTTAATCCTGATGGTAATTGAAGAGGATAGATTTCTACGACCACAGCAGCAACTCTTGCTCCGTTCTCGATGCATAGGATCATCTCACCATCCCTCAGCCTCATGCTATCCTCAAGACCCTGCATAGAAGTGCATAAGTGAGCACTAGAACTAGAGTCAAGCACCTAACTGGATGTAGAAGAAATCATAAGATTAGATTCTATAACGAGCATACCTCCAGAATGACCTACCTCCTTATTCTTCAAGCTGGCCAGGTAAAGAGGGCAGTTTCGCTTCCAATGGCCGTCAGTGTTGCAATGGAAATATTTTTCTTTGTTAGCAACCTTCTTCTTCGACTCCGCCTTCTTCTTCTTCCCACCATCCACCTTCTGCTTCTTCATGGACTTCTTCTTCTTTTCAGAAGACTTTTTCTTGGAAGAAGTCCACTCCACAGTAAGTACTGAGCCATTAGAACTTTTCATAGAAAGCTCAGCAGTAACCAGCATATTCATGAGCTCAACTAAGGTATTCTGAAGTTTATACATATGGTAGTTCATGATGAACTGCCCATACACATCAGTCAAGGACTGTAGAATTATGTCAGTCTATCAATCTTGATCTAACTTGACACCGAGCTTCTCAAGCTCTTCTAAGTTCTTGATCATCATCTGACAATGATCTTGGATCGACGTCTATCATGCATTTAAGCCTTAAATAGTCTTTTAGTGACTTGATATTTGGCTATGCGACTCTGTTCACCAAATAACTCTTGTAGGTGAGTCAACATTTGATGGCTAATTTTAATGTCTTCATGTTGGCGCCAAAGCTCATCAAACATCGAGCCCAACATGTAGTACCTGACTTTGTTATTTTCATCTATCCACTTCTTAAGAGACACTCTCTGATCAGTGGATGGACAGGCTGGTAAGATGGGAGGATCCTGTTTCAATACATGAGTAAACTTCTTAGAATCCAAAATAAATTTAAAGTTCTAGAGCCAATCTTTGTAGTTGGATCCGATCAATCTATCGGTGTCTAGGATATGGGCTAGTGGGTTGGATGCAGACATCTTCCTATAGAGAGTCAAAGTTTCTAGTTAGATTTTATAATTAGATTTAATCAATTTATTTAATAATTTTACTTTTAAATAAATTAAGCTTTCACTATTTACTCAGATCCCTACACTTTCTTGGCAGAGATGCAAAAATCTTCATAATTATTAATTTTTAGTGGATGGTGCTGTCCCACAGATTGATTCACCAACTCACCTAATAGTTATTGGTGATGGATCAATCGATGAGTGGACAACTCTTGTCCAATAGATTTTTAATCATGGTACATCCAAACTTGATCTTTAATTCATGAATCTCACCATGTTCGGAATATTATCCACTCCTTAGTTAAGTCAGCCCCACCATTTGCATGAATTGGATTTTTGATTGGATCCCTCATCGTATCTGAAATATTGAGCCCAACCCATCCTCCAACCCATAGCATCCAATGCCTAATAGATATGGTTGCATCTTTTCGGTGCAACTGAACCACTGTATCTAGCCCCAAAAAGGGCCCGCACATCCATAATGATGGTAGACTTTAGAATTAATATTTTCTTAGGAAGATTTAATTTAGATCTCTTTAAACTTGACTTGGCTTAGTCATAATAATTATGACTAACCTAGTAACGTGGGTTGGCTCGAATTGTTAGCCACCTTAAATCAGAGTTGGGTCGACATAAATGATCAGGTAAGTGAGACCGATGGAAGGGATATGCCATTAACTCGACAAAAATGCATTCAAGATGAGTAGCTCCTAATTAAAAATCAGTTGATCATATCTATCAGACTTATCTTAGACATCAAATTATCAAATCAAAACTAATTTGGTTAGCCTACAATTCAAGCTCAAACCGCAAAGCCAAATTAGGTCTTGACATGATCGAGTCACACCTGAATGTGATTCGATCTTGACCCAAACTTAATTCTATTAGGCTGGTCAAATCTAAGCTTTCTTTGATCCTACCTAACAAACTCTTAATCTGGTTTGATCAATCGCTAGACCTAATTGAGCTACCCAAGCCCGAACCCAATTTTATGAATATGCCTTAGATCTAAAAATTCATAATTTTTAGATCTAATTAATTTTATAATCTTAATTTTTAATTAAGTTTTGGGTTCATGAACAAAATATGTAACAAAAATTCTAAGATTTCAGAATCTAGGGTTTTATAAAAGATAAGTTATGATTTTTGATTAAGGATGAATGCGTAGCATCCCTACATGTCATAAGAACACCCCATCGAATGGAAGGATAGGGCCTTTAAACCCTATTTTGTTCTTATGACCGGACGGCCATGGAAAATGTCTTAATCAGAAATATAATTTTCTACTACAAAACTAATTAAATCTAGATCATATATCGCATATACAATTAATAATCTAACTAATACATGTTTCGCATACATCTTATGTATCATAACTAAAACTATATGCATACTTTTAGATCTGAATATCTCATATTAAATCTAAAAAAAAAAATTTTAAATTTGATCATATCAAATATAAAACTATTCTAGACGTCCTATAGAACTATTCTATGACTAGTCTAAGCATGCATCTTTCATATCTCATATAAATAAATAAAAAATTAATTTTTTTTTATTTTTAGATCTGATTACAATAATTATAACATTAAAAAAATAAAAATTAAATAGATCTAAAATTATATTTAATCAAATTACATACATGATCATACTAGACTACATACAGAACTATTCTATACCTAGTCTAGTCATGCATCTCATACATATTAGATATAAATGATTTATTTTTTTAATTTTTTGATTTTAGATCTAATCACATCTGATGTGATATCTAAAATTTTTTAATATTAGATCATAATCAAAAATAAAATTAAATCTAAGGTAGATTTGAAGAACTACCAATCTGATTCTGATATCAGTTGAAGAAAAAATCCTATTTTCCAGCACAAGATCGTTAAGATCTGATTAGATCTAAAAGAATATTTTAAAAAAATTTTCTCAAATCATAATTAGATCTAAGACATCTCAAATTTGATCCTTTAAGATCTAATATTAAGATCAAAGATAAAATTAAATCTAATTTAATTTCATACTTTATATTTGGATAATCAAATTATCCTATGATGCTTCTGATCTGTCCTAAGGTTCTGGAAGGAGCCACGCAAGCACCTAGCCTCTATCGGTATCCACTCGGATAGGATCTAAAGGTCTTCTTCTTTTGAATCTACTTTTCAAAAATCAGATCTGAATCTGATCTTGAAGTTCTTCAAAACTCTTTTGAAGAGGCAGCGTCGTCTTTTTCAACAGTGCTATCTTCTTCCTAATCTGGGCACCTTTCTTCCTCGGATCGCACTTGAATTTGTGCCCAACTCTTTGGGCATGGAGAGGAGAAAGAGAGGATCAGAAGATGATGTGGAATATATGTAGGCAACCTAGCAACATAAAGAATGAAAGAAGCACCAACCCTAGGCACAGATAGGATTTAAATAGATCCTGCTGCGCCATGCAGTACAACATCATCCCGACCAATTAGAGGCCTTCATTCAATCAGATCTAAATCTGATTGATAGAATGATGTCATCTGATCTAATCAAATGAGAGCCCCTTTAAAATCCACATAGGTGGTGCCTAAACTTGATAAACCCAATCTATTTGGCGCCTAGGTGTTTAAACCTATCAAAACACCCTAGAGTCCCATCTGTATGGGACTTCATCTTTTATCCACATGGGGTGCATGCCTTGGATGGCATGCACCCTCTCTCTTGCATCATTTTGTAGGGGGACAAGAGCACCAAATGCTCTCCTATAGGCGTATGACACATGGTCTCATGTCTAGGTGTCTAGGGTCAACAGTTGACCTATGTCCAAAAATAGGAATTAGTAGGTGATAGGAATTAGCAAGTGTTGTCTTAAATCCATCTAATAAATTAAAACAACTCTTTTCTAATCTAGACAAGCTCCAATCAGACTAAGACAAAGTTTCTAAGTGAACTCAAACAAATTTGGCTCAGTTAAGATGAACCTAAGTGATTACAAAAAGAAGAATGTTAGGCTCATCGTGTGCTAGCATAATTTTTTTAAATCAAATCGGATCTAATCCAAATCAATTAAACTTGGTTAAACCAATTGATGATATCCAAATCTAAACTCTTATTTGTATGATCCAATTAGATTCAATTTCGTATGGTAATGAGACATGTCGCGATCTTTATCATCAACATCACCAAAATACCTTTCGA
The DNA here is from genome assembly GCA_006176705.1 of Cocos nucifera. Classification (NCBI taxonomy): domain Eukaryota; kingdom Viridiplantae; phylum Streptophyta; class Magnoliopsida; order Arecales; family Arecaceae; genus Cocos; species Cocos nucifera. Next base: position 126,709 of record QRFJ01005231.1, on the reverse strand, counting down.
TGGACTAGAATTTTTCTGATTCATACAATTAGAATGATCGATCATCTAAATCATTCTAATTGCTCCCAAAATCTACTAGTGACATCTAGTAGTATATGGTGGCAATCCATCAGAACTGAAAGCGAACCTCTCGGTGCAGCTACCTATGTGATTGGGTTCTTCTATCTTGAGCCCCGACTAGATTAGGGTTAAGGTGAACTCGTCAAACCCAATATGAGTCATATGAATTAATCATTCGATTCGAGTCCTATATGAAACCATAATAGAAACTCTTTCTATCATTTTCACACTACCATGGCCATGGGCTTATGGACTCAATCTCATGATTATCATAGGGCTACTCCTCACCTACCATGGTAGATAGATCTCATATTGGTGCAATCTAATTCCTGCAATAAACATGCTATGGCCAACATACACCTCAGGATTCCGAATGGCTAGGAGACTGAGTTATGGTGTAGTTAAATAATAACACCCTCAAGATAAATTGTCAATGCATCTCAGGTCGAAGAACCAGACACACCACTGTGGCATCATATCAGTCATTAATGAGAAGGTAGACTTCCTTATGACTACTCGAGATGGTCATGCTTAATATCCTTATTCTCTAATAAGTATCTGTACTCACACTCTGCTGTCTCCACATCATAGACTCAAAATATATCTATCCTAAGAAAGTGATTATACACCAACCTTCCGGATTGATCACCATCTTCATGATGATCCTACGGTCGGAAGCAGTTTATGAGTTAATTATGAAAATTCATGTCTTAAATTTTCAATTCTTAAAAATATGAACTATCATTTTCATTAAATCAAAGAATGTATCATAGATACTTTAAATATACACTGTGATAGAAATAATTCTTTTATTAATTTATAATCAAAATTATAAAATTGCCCTTCGAAGTGTATTATAAGTGTTAGCCAATCTGGCTTTTAGGGCACACATCTTACAGAGTAGAGGAAGATGGCATGGAGATGGAGAAAGGGGCAGCTTTTGGGTGTAGGATAATGCTGGCATAAGAAAACCTAGGCATAGGGGTCCTTAAATAGACTCTTGCACCACCTTGGTGTCCTGCAGCTTTAAGCAACCTTTTTGCTTAAAGTAGAAGGACTCTAAGCATAATTCCATGCCAAACACCAGATCTCAATCTGGTTTTGTCACCCAAAAATCCCATAAAATTGTCACCAATAAAGGATAAGGAAGATAGTGTAGGCGCAAGGTTTATCTTCCTAGAGTTTGATCCAAACCAAACTCTTTGACTCTGTCAAATCCTATTTGAATGGAGCACCTCCACCTTTATCCTTATAGGGTGCATGGCTAAAGGGGGCATGCACCCTTCTCTTCCTCACGAAACACCTGAGGGCATGCACCCTTAGAAAATCTCCATGGCGTGCATGCCCATTGTCCCTCAATTCCTGCAAAAGCGGGTCTTGTCCTATTTCCATTGATGGGATTAAGAAAAGCCTTGAAATGGTTAGGACAAGCCTTGATTTGACTTGGAGAAGCTCCAATCAGATCAGAACAAAATCATATAGGATTTTTGGATGAGCCAAATCTAATTTGACTCAATCAAGATGAGCCAGAAAGTCAACAAAGGAGAAAGTCAGGTCCAATCGTATACTAGCACAATTTTCTTAAACTTGATTGGATCAAATCTAAATCAATCAAACTGGGTTAGCCTAATTGATGACTTCTAGACCTAAATTCTTGTTTGTATGATCTAGTTAGATTTAGTTTTATATGGTAATAAGTCATGTCATGATCTCCACCATTAATATCATCGAAATAGCTTTTAATGAACTAGAACTCTTTTGATTCACCCAATTAGAATCATCGATCATCAAGATAATTCTAATTAGTCTGAAAATCTATTAGTGACACTTAGAAGTATATGGTGGTAACCTATCAGAACCAAATATGAACCTCTCAGTGTAGCTACTTGTGTGATTGGATTTTTCTATCATGAGCTCCGATAGGATCAAGGTCAATGTGAACTCGTCAGACCTAATATCCATCGTATGAATAAATCATTTGATTTGAGTCTGATGTGAAATCCTAATAGAAACTTCTTTCTATTAATTCACACTGCCATGGCCATAGGCTTAAGGACTCGATCTCATAATTATCATAAGGCTACTCCTTCTCTACCGAGGTTGATAGATCCTTTATTGGTGCGATCCAATTCCTGTAATGAATATGCTATAGCCAACATACACCTTGGGATTCCAAATGACTAAGAGACTAAGTTATGATGTAGTCAAACTATAACATACTCAAGATGAACTACCAATGCACCTTAGGTCAAAGAACCAAACATACAATTGTAGCATCAAGCTAGTCATCAACAAGAAGTTGGACTCTCTTATGACTTCTCGAGGTGGTCATGCTGAGTGCCCTTATTCTCAATAAGTACCTATACTCTCGCTTTGATGTCTCCACAACATAGACTCAAACTCATCTATCCTAAGAAAGCAATCATATACCAATCTTTTGGACCGATCACCATCCTCATGATGATCCTACAATTGGAAGCAATTTATGAGTTAATTATGATAACACGTGCCTTAAATTTTCAACTCTTGAAAATATGCGTTATCATGCCTGTTAACTCAAAGAATATATCACAAATATTTTAAATATACAATATGATAAAAAAATAATCCTTTTATTAATTTTAGTCAAAATTATAAAAATACCCCTATAAAGTATTTTACAAAGTGTCGGCTAATCTGGCTTCTAGGACACTCATCTAACAAACTCCCACTTGATCGAAAGCCAATTGGCTATAAGTTTAAGTTTCATCTTCTCAAGATGGGCTTCAATCTTTTACTGGCTCAATGGTTCGTCAGTGGATCACCCGCATTGTCTGCGATATCAACTCTCTTGACCTCAATGTATTCCTTCTCAAGATAATCATGGATGAGGTGATACCACCATTCGATGTGCTTAGACTTCTGATGAGACCTCAGCTCCTTAGCTAGGGCTATGGCACCATTGTTGTCGCAGTATAGAGGGACGACATCTGATGGCATCACTTTGAGCTCTATGGCAAACTTCTTAAATCAGAATGCCTCCTTTGCAGCTTCCTAGGTAGCGATATATTTTGCTTCCATGGTAGAGTCTGCAATCACCATCTACTTGAAACTCTTCCAACTTACAGCACTACTATTGCATAAGAACAGACTATCAGATATCGACTTTGGATCATCTATATCAGACATAAAGTCTGAGTCTGTATACTCTTGGATCTAGAGTTTTCCATTACCAAAAATCAGAAACATATCCTTAGTCCTTCTCAAGTACTTAAGGATATATTTCATAAAAGTCTAGTACTTTTCATCTGAATTTGCCTGATACCTGCTTGTGACACTCGCAGCATAGATGATATCAGGTCGTGTACATAGTATGACGTACATAAGGCTCCCTATTATCGAAGCATAAAAGATCTTGCTCATGCATTTAATCTCCTTAAGTGTGTTGGGGCACATCCTTTTGGAGAGATGAATGCTATGTCTGAAGGGCACTAGTCCACTTTTAGAGTTTTTCATGCTGAATCTCTTTAGCACCTCCTTTATGTACTTCTATGAGAGATCCGGCATCCTCTTTAGTCTATCTCTATAGACCTTAATTCCTAAAATAAAAGATGCTTCTCCTAGGTCTTTCATAGAAAACTCTTTTGACAACCATACTTTGATCAAGGTCAACATAAAAATATCATTTCTAATTAGGAGGATATCATCCACATATAGTACAAGAAAGACGACAACACTCCCACTGACCTTTTTGAAAACACATGATTTTTTCTCATTCTTGATGAAACTAAATGATTTGATCACATCATTAAAATGAACATTCTAGCTCCGAGATGCTTGCTTTAGTCCATATATGGACCTCTGCAGCTTGCAGTTCTTGTGATCATCATCATTAGAAGTGAATCCAAGTGGTGGTTTTATATAGATATCTTTCTCAAGGTATCCATTTAGAAATGCCATTTTCATATCCATCTATCATATTTCATAATCAAAATAGACTGCAAGAGCAAGTAATGTGTGGATGGATTTAAGCATGGCCACTGGTGAGAAGGTATCCTGATAGTCAATCTCTCATGCTGACTATATCCTTTCGCCACTAGTCTAGCCTTAAATGTATCCATATTTCTATCTACACCTATCTTTCTCTTGAAGATCTATTTATATTCATTAGATACTATACCTTCAAATAGATCTATCAAGGTCCAGACTTGGTTCGAGTGCATTGAGTCAATTTCTGATTTCATCCCCTCTCGCCATTTCTTAGAGTCAATATCTAATATCATCTTGTTATAGGTTTTTGGATCATCATCATGAACCCCATTTTTCGTGAGGAATATTTTTTGTACATCCTCTGAAATAGTATCTAAGTACCTCTCAGGAGAATGGAAAATCCTACTTAATCTATAAGATGGAGGAGGTAGTGCATGGATTGGCTCAAACTGACTAGGTTCCATAGGTTCCTTGGCTCGTTGCTCTTCGAAGACTTTCTCCTCAAGCTTGATCTATCTTTCGATGCCACCATCTTGAACAAACTATTTTTCAAGAAAAATGGCATGTCAACTCACAATCATATTATAGTCTTCTAAAATATAGAAATAATATTCTAATGACTCTTTAAGATATTTGATGAACCAAGCTCTAAGAGATCTAGAATCTAACTTATCCATCTGCTATCTCTTTACATGAGCCAGACAATCCCAAATTTTAAAATGACTCAGACTTGGTAAGAACGATTTTAGATGAAATCCTATTCAATAGGTATATAGTTATCATTAAACTATATCGCCAAAAAAATTTGGAAAGATTCGTGAAGCCCATTATGGATCGGACCATATCGAATAGGATCCAATTTCTCCATTCTGAAACCCCATTGAGTTGAGGCATTTCAGGTGGAGTCCATTATGAGATTATGCCATTATTCTTGAGATAGTCCAGAAATTTTGACTAAGGTATTCACCTCCTCGATCTGATCGAGGAACCTTAATGGGCTTTCTAGTTTGCTTTTCGACTTTATGTCTGAATTTCTTGAACTTTTCAAAGGTTTTAGACTTGTGTCGCATTAGGTACACATACCCATACTAAAATAGATCATTGATAAAGATAATAAAGTAGATAAAGTTGCCTTTGGCTAGCACATCAAATAGGCTACACACATCTATATGTACCAGGGCAAGTAGGTTTGTGGCTCATTTCTCATGTTCTATAAAAGAGAGCTTGGTCATTTTACCTTGAAGGCATGATTCACAAATCGGATATGACTTGAAAGTCAATGGACCCATTAGTCCAGATTTTTTCAATTTGTTAATCATGTCTTCAGTTATATGACCTAGCCTAAGGTGCCATAGATACCTTTCGTTGATACAATCCCAAGGTCATTTTGATCCTATTGAAGAAAAACTAGTAGGGTTTAGGGTGTGCCATTCAAAACATTTTCGAAAATTAACAATAGTAAAAGTAGAATTAATCTAAAGTTAATTTTATGCATGCTATGATCTAATCATAAAATCCTACTTAGAATCTTTGACATGCTTATATGAATCAAAAAAATAAAATGCATTCGATCAATAAATCACATTTGCTGACCGATCTATGTTCAGAACATTATACCCATGTTCGGATAGATGATCACCACAATCTGGATCCACCAAAAGATGCTCTCCCATCGTGCTATAGCTGTACATGTGTCCAGCCTCTATGATGAGTCCACACGGAGCCCCTGGTCCTGATCACCCCTCTAGAGTGCTAGCTCTTCTCTAGGGCCTTCGATAGCCGATTTTCGTTGATCCAGTCAACAAACTTCTCTCGAACTTCTGGATGCTCTAGAAGATCAGAAGACTCTATGGAGGATGACAAGGTGGTGGTTGAAAAAATCGATGGAGATCTTGCACTAACGGTGCTCAAACTCTCCATCCAAAATCATGAGCCCCAACTCTAAGGTTTCAACGCACACCCATAAGAATCTTGACACTTTTTTCTCTCATGCCAAAAGAGATGTGCCTTCTTTGATTTCTATCTCATAGAAATTCCTCATGAAACCTCACGTATCCCCATGCATTCCCCAGGCCTCTCTCTTTTGCATGCCCAAAAAATCCTATTTTCAAATAGGCATCAATGCATGGGAGGATAAGGATAGGTTTGGTTGAACTTGTTTCAACCAATTCTCTTGAATTTAAAATGCAAGAGGACTCCTTATCTCTTTCTATGATCCATCACAATGTTTAACATGTAGAAGGACTCTGCTTCTGCATGCACACAAACAAAATTATGATCAAGCAAATGGGAAGGCATAGAGAAAACATAATAATGAGAGGGAGTTGGAAAGTTTCAATCAAACTAACCGGCACCGATTGAATTCAAAATTCAACTTGCTCTCAATCTGATCTGATCTAATGCTTGGATCAGGTCAAAAATAGAAAGATGGAAGGTGTAAACTCTGATTTTGGCATGGAGAAATCCTATGCACATTCCCAAAGTGCGTTGAGAAGGAGAATCAGTCAAATGGCAATGCGCAAGTAGAATTCAGACAGGCTATGAATTGGTCCAAATTGATTTCAACCAAATTAATTTATCTTGACCAATTAGACTAGGTTAAATCCAACCAAATTAGGTTTAACACAACTTAGTTAATTTCTAATCAAACTAAAAATTAATCGAGTCCAACCTCTAATCAAATTAGGGTCCATCTCCCTAAGCGATTGATCATCATATGATCCGATCAGGTCAACCCAATTGAATCAAATTCAATCAGATTTAATCAAATCCTCATCGCTTAATTAAATTGAGCTAATCAGCAATCTAATTGCTAATTAATTCTCCAATAAATATCTGAGTTTCAATCCAGTGGGACTCCTGATTAGCCATCAGATCAGGTAGGAGCTCCTATTATGTGTGATCCGATAGATTTGAATCCTAAGCCGATAGCACAGGAACTAATTTTCTATACCAATCAATGTGACCATCTAGCAATGGTACCCAATATTCGAATAGATCGAAAAGTTGCAATACAACAATGATGAACCTATGGCATATGATTACCGTATATTTCATCCCCTTAACCATGATGCTCATGGGATGATCTAGTGTTAACTGTCAACCCTAAAAATTCATCCACATTGTATTTCAAAATTCAGTGTCCATCATATGGACTACCCTGATCGAAGATTTGCTAAATTAAAATATAGTGATGCACTTGCTCCAACACTTAGAGGGATCAATCCCATCTTGACTTGCGCATTGACAAGCCAAGTACTTGACTACACCCAGTAGCCTTTCATCACTGAATTAAAAATTCAGATAGTCCAATACCTAACTATAATGAGTTGCTTGCAAGTCACTATGGTGATCTCAGGTCTAAGGGATACATATATCCATATCCTTCGTGAGCAATCTTGGTAGAAGAGAGCTCCACAGTTGGATCACGATCAATGAAATGTACCCCTATATTTTACCTGCAAGCCATAACAGCATCACTATACTTCTTGGTTAAGAGGATAACCCACAATTATGGCACACAATGACCTACTCTTTATTAACATTATCATCCTAGGTAATAATGAATCATTTGATCACGATCAGTTTAAGGACTAAATGATAAATCCTCCTTTGTTGAGTCTAAAGAGTCCTAAGAACTTTATCATAGAGAGTTCATTATAGGAAGATGCACAAAGTGATGAAATTACCAAAATAATAATTTTATTTAATTAAAATTTAAGTATAAATTATTTTTAGCTCAACCATCTACAACCTAAATGATTGTCTTTAAGATACATTTTTCAACAACTCCCACTTAAACTAAAGCAACTCAGAACAATATCGAATACCCATCTTCCATTTGTGATTTTTGAACTCTTTGATTTTGAGAGCTTTAGTAAATGGGTTAGCCACATTCTCATTTCCATCAATCTTCTGAAGGTCAACATCATCTCGCTCCACCATCTCTCGTACAAGGTGATAGTGATGCAGAATATGCTTGATGCGCTAATATGCCTTTGGCTCCTTCGCTTGAGCTGTGGCTCCAATACTATCCCAGGATAGCAGAACCGGACCATCCAAGTGTTGGAAAATATGTTCTAAAGCTAATCGTCAGCCTACTAATGGTTGAGCTACTTTATATTTATAATTTATTTATTAATAAATAAAATATATTTTTGATATTTTTTATTACAAGTATTCATCTTCTAATAAACTCTATTGTTGTGATGAAGTTCTTAGGACTATTTAGCTTCGATAAAGAGAGGATTTATCGATTAGTCCTTAAATTTATTTATGACCAAATGATAGGCTGTTAATAAGGATGACAGCATCTATCGAGCATAGATCGCTGTATGCCATATAGATTAGTTGTCCTCTTAACCAAGAAGTATAGAGACACTGGTATGGCATATAGGTGAGATGTATAGGTACATCATCATTGAATATGACCAACTTTAGAGTATTCTACTATCGAGAATGTCTTTGATGGGATATAGGTATAAGTATCCCTTTGATCTGAGATCATCTCAGTGACCTGCAAGCAACTCACTGTGCTTTGGTACCAGACTAACTGAATTTTCAATTCAATAATGGAAGGCTTCTGGTTACAGTCAAGTACTTATGAAGTCAGAGTGTGATCAAGATGGGATTGACCACTTCCAGAGTTGGAGAAGAATGTATCACTGTATTTCGATATAGCAAAACCTTGGCCAGGATAATCCATCAGATGGATTTGATATTTTGAAATACAATGTGAACAACCTGATCAGAGTTGATAGTTGAACTCTGAGCTATTCTACGAGCATTTTGGTCAAGGGGATGATTTATATGAAAACTATATCTGCATGGGTTCTAAGGATGTTGTTCTACACATTCGACCTATCCGACCGTTGGATATCATTGCTAGATGAATTTTAATGATGTGATCAAATTATTTGATTTCATCAAAAATGAGGAGGAGCCATGTGTTTTCATAAATGATATTTTCATGTTGACCATAGTTAAAATATGGTTATCTAAAGAATTTTCATTGAAAAACCTAGGAGAAGCATCCTTTATTTTAGAAATTAGGATCTGTGGAGATAGACCGAATAGGATGCTAGGTCTTTCATAGAAGATTCACATAGAGGAAGTGCTAAAGAGGTTTAGCATGGAAAACTTTAAGAGAGGATTGGTACCCTTCAGATATGACATTTATCTCTCCAAGAAAATGTGTCCCAACACACCTGAAGAGATTGAACGCATAAGCAAGATCCCTTATGCTACAGCAATAGCGAGCCTCATGTATGCCATGTTATGTACACGACTTGGTATAGCCCATGCTGTGAGCGTCACGAGCAGATATCAGTCGAATTTAGATGAAGAACACTGGACTTATGTGAAATGTATCTTTAAGTACTTAAGAAGAACTAAGGATATGATGTTAGTTTTCGATAATGAAGAACTCCAAGTCCAGAGATATACAGACTTGGATTTTATGTTCGATATAGATGATCGAAAGTCGACATCTAGAAGTTTGTTTGTATGTAATGATGGTGCTGTCAGTTGAAAGAGTTTCAAGTAGACAGTGATAGTAGATTCTACCATGGAAGCAGAGTACATCGCTGTGTTAGAAGTTGTGAAGAAGACATTCTGGTATAAGAAGTTCTCCATAGAGATCGAAGTGATGCCATCAGATGCTATTCCTCTATACTGAGATAATAATAGCGGCATAGTCCTTGCTAAGGAGCCGAGGTTTCATAAAAAATCTAAGTACATCGAGCAGTGATACCACCTCATCAGTGATTATCTTGAGAAAGGTTACGTCAAGGTTAAGAGAGTTGACTCCGTAGATAATACGGCAGATCCACTTACAAAGCCATTAGGCTAGCAGAAGATTGAAGCCCATCTTAAGAAGATGGGACTTAGATTTGTAGCCAATTGGCTTTAGGTCAAAGGAGAGTTTGTTAGATATGTGTGCCCTAGAAGCCAGATTGGCTGATACTTATAATATACTTCTAAGAAAAAAATTATAATTTTAATTATATATAATAAAATAGGTTATTTTCTATCATAGTGTGTATTTGAAAGTATCTATGATACATCCATTGAGTTGGTGGTAATGATAGTTTATATTTTCAAGAGTTGAAAATTTAAGACATGAATTTTTTATTATTAACTCATAAAATGCTTTCGACCGTAGGATCATCATGAGGATGGTGATTGATCCGGAAGGTTGGTGTAAGGTCGCTTCTTTTGGATAGATGAGTCTTGAGTCTATGGTGTAGAGATACCGGAGTGAGAGTATAGGTACTCGTTAGAAAATAAGGGTACTAAGTGTGACCACCTCGAGCTATCATGAGAAAGTCTACTTTCTTATCGATAACTGGCTCGAAGCTACAGTAGTGTGACTGATTCTTTGATCTGAGGTGCATCATCAATTCATCTTGAGGGTGTTGTAGTTTGACTACACCATTACTTGGTCTCCTAGCCATTCGGAATCTTGAGGTGTGTGTTGGCTATAGCATGTTCATTATAGAAATTATATTGCACCAATAGGGAATCTATCTACCTCGGTAGATGAGGAGTAGCCTTATGATGATCATGAGAATCAAGTTCATATGCCCATGGCCATGGTAGAGTGAAATAATAGAAAGAGTTTCTATTAGTGTTTTCACATTGGACTTGAATCGAATGATTAATTCATATGATGGAAATTAGGATTTGACGAGATCACCTTAACCCTAATCTGGTTGGGGCTCAAGATAGAGAAACTTAATCACATAGATAACTGCACCAAAAGGATTGCTTTTAGTTTTGATGGGTTGCCACCATATGCTAGTAGCTGTCACTGGTGGATTTTGGGAGCAATTAGAATGATTTGGATGATCGATCATACTAGTTATCTAAATCAAAAAAGTTTTGATCCATCAGAAGGTATTTCGATGATGTCGATGATAGAATAATGATATACCCTATTACTATATGGAATTGAACCTAACTGAGTTACATAAATAAGAGTTTGGATCTAGATATCATCAATTGGATTAACCCAGTTCAATTGATTTGAATAAGATTCAATTAGGTTCAAGAAAATCGTGCTAGCACACGATTGGACCTAATGTTCTCCTTTAACAATCATTAAAGCTTATCTCGACTGAGCCAAATATATTTGGGCTCACTCACGAACCTTTACTTTATCTGACTGGAGCTTGTCCAGATCAAAAAAGGGTTGTCTTAATTTATGAGATAAATTTGAGACAACACCTATCTTTTTCCATGATCTGCTAAATTTTGTCTTCGGATATTGGTCAAATGTTGACCCTAGATAGTTAGACATCTGCCCATGTGTCATGCACCCATAGAAGAGAACCTGGGGACTTATCTTCTTGCTAAAAATCAGACAGGCAAGGGGTGCACGCCTAAGGAGGCGTGCGCCCCATGAGGATAGAAGATGGAGTCCCACATAGATGGGACTCCAGTTGCTTCAGGGAATTAAATTAAGTGGCACCAAGAAGACTTATTTGACCCAATCTTGGTGCCACCTAAGGAGAGTTTTGAGGGACTCTAATCTAATTGGATCAGATGATGTCATCCCACCAATCTGATTTAGATCTAATTGCACAAAGGGCCATGATTGATCAGGATGATATGGCACTGCATGGTGCAGTAGGATCTATATAAACCCTATCTGCGCCTAGAATTCAAGGATTCTACCTTTAGCCCATGCCACATAGCCCCTCTCCCTCCTTCTCCATGCCACCCAATGATCCACTCTCTCCTCTCCACGCCCAAGGGACTGAAGAAAAAAATCTATTTTTCAGATCAGGTTCATTTAGATCTGATTGGATCAGGAGGGATATTTCAAAAATTTTTCTCTAAGATCCTAATCAGATCTAAGACTCCTTAGATCTAATCTTATTAATATAATAATAAAATAAAATAAAGATAAAAAATTAAATCTAATTTAAGTATACCTTTATTTTGGATAATCCAATTATCCTATGATGATCCTGATGCTTGCCTGAGGTTCTGGATGTATTCACGCAAGTGCCTGGCCTCCACTAGTATCCACTCGGACAAGATCTGAAGATCTTCTCCTTCTTAATCAATTCTCTAAAAATTAGATCTAGATCTAATCTTCAAGATCTTCAAAATGACTTTTGAAGAACAGCTGTTGTCTCTTGTAGCAGTGCTGCCTTCTTCCTTTCCTGGCGCTTTTCTTTTGCTTGGATCGCACCTTCATGCCCAAAGTCCCTTGGGCGTGGAGAGGAGAGAGAGGATCAGAGGGTGGCATGGAGAAGGAGGGAGAGGGGCTATGTGGCATGGGCTAATGGTAGAATCCTTGAATTCTAGGCGCAGACAGGGTTTATATCGACCCTGCTGTGCCATGTAGTGCCACATCATCCTAACCAATCATGACCCTTTATGCAATCAGATCCAAATCTGATTGATGGGATGATATCATCTGATCCAATCAAATTAGAGTCCCTCAAAACTCTCCTTAGGTGGCACCAAGACTGGGTCAAATAATTTTTCTTGATGCAACCTAATTTGATTCCCTGAAGCAACTGGAGTCCCATCTGTATGGGACTCCATCTTCCATCCTAATGGGGCGCACGCCTCCCTAGGCATGCACCCCTTACCTATCTACTTTTTAACAGGAGGACAAGTCCCCAGGTTCTTTTCTATGGGTGCATCACACATGGGTAGATGTCTAAGTATCCAGGGTCAATATTTGACTAATGTCCGAAGACAAAATTTAGCAAGTGATGAAAAATGATAGGTGTTGTCTCAAATTTATCTTATAATTTAAGACATCCCTTTTCTGACTTAGACAAGCTCCAGTCAAACCAAGTAAAGATTTTTAAGTGAGTCCAAATATATTTGGCTCAGTCGAGATAAGCTTTAATGATTGTTAAAGAAGAATATTAGGCTTAATCGTGTGCTAGCACGATTTTCTTGAACCTAATTGAATCTTATTCAAATCAATTGAACTTGGTTAATCCATTTGATGATATCTAGATCCAAACTCTTGTTTGTGTGACTCAGTTAGGTTCAATTTCATATAGTAATGGGATATGTCATGATCTCTATCATCGAAATCATTGAAACATCTTTCGATGGATTAAAACTTTTCTGATTCAGACAACTAGTATGATCGATCATCCAAATCATTCTAATTGCTCCCAAAATCCATCAATGACAACTAGCAGCATATGGTGGCAACCCATCAAAACTGAAAGCGAACCTCTTGGTGTAGTTACCTATATGATTAAGTTCCTTTATCTTGAGCCCCGATCGGATTATTATTAAGGTGATCTCATCAAATCCTAATTTTCATCATATGAATTAATCATTCAATTCAAGTCCAATATGAAAATCTTAATAGAAACTCTTTCTATTATTTCACTCTGCCATGGCCATAGGCTTATGGACTTAATTCTTATGATCATCATAGGGCTACTCCTCATCTATCGAGGTAGATAGATCGCTTATTGGTGCAATCCAATTCCTACAATGAACATGCTATAACCAACATACACCTCAGGATTTTGAATGGCTAGAAGATCGAGTTATGGTATAGTCAAACTATAACACCTTCAAGGTGAACTGCCGATACACCTTAGGTCAAAGAATCAGACACACCACTATAGCTTTGAGCCAGTCATCGATGAAAAGGTAGACTTTCTTATGCTTGCTTAAGGTGGTTATGCTCAGTGCCCTCGTTCTCTAACTGATAAGTGGTAAAAATATACTAATAAAAGTATTAAATTATAAAATAAATTAATTTATTTTATTAAAAATTGATATTTTTATTAATCTTATGTAGGAAAGAAGGCCACCAATGTGAAAATCTTATTTCTCTGGTTCTGATGAAAAAAATTTCAAGCAAAATGGACTTCAAACGAGCCCAAAATTGAATTTCAAAAAAAAAAAAAAAACCACCGATGCAATGCTGACATCAGGATGACGTCAGCATTTTTTGCGGCGCACGGTGGACCAACCGAAGGGTATTTCAAGAATTTTACAGCAAGAGGCACGCTCTGATTGGCTGAAGAACGCGGTGGTCTACGCAACATCGGGCTTGCGCATGGTCCATGGAGGGCAATTTGGGAATTCTGGCTGATCCAACGGGCGGTTTTCACTAAAGCTTGATCGAACGGCCGAAAAGAAGGCACTGATGGATGGCATCCATTGCTTCCGATCGAGATTAAACGGCTAAGATTTATCCCGATGTAAAACTAAAGATCTGAAGGCTTATTTCAACGTGATCGGATGGTCCAAATTTGATCCAACGGTTGATCCAATGGTTGATATTAAATCCGACTTGATCTGGGTTATTTTAAGGGGTTTTTGAGTGGTTTTTGAACCATTTGATCACCATCCAACGGCCAGAATTATCCAGATCTTAATTTGAGTTGTTTTGGGAGTCTTAAACCTAGTTTTTGATGGATTTTGGGGGGAAATCAAATTCTTTATCTATAAAAACCTATGGTTGTCATGAAAAAAAAAATCAGAGAGAGACAAAGAGAGAGACGGGGAGAAAGAGAGAGAGGGAGCAAAAGAGAGAGAGAGAGAGAAAGAAAGAGGAGAGAGGTAAAAAAAAAGAAAAGTGATTTGTGAGAAAATCAAAAAGAGTTTTTGATTTTTATTCGATGATTAAGACATCGATCAAGGAGCCTCTTCTTCTTCGCCAAGTTCCCCACATCAAGAGCAACAGATAATCAATTTCAACAATCAAACAGTCTAATTTCTCTATGCTTTTTATTTTATTTACTGTTTTTGAACTTGTTATTATGAACTAAATTTTCTTTTACTAAGGCTAAGGTGTAGCCACTCTTTTGATGCAATATTCAGTATGACTTATTTTTAAATTTTATTCATGAGGAGTATATAAATCTGATCTTAATGCTTTTAGATTACTGGCCATCTTCTAATTGATTCGATGAACATAGATGTTACGGATCAAGTACATCTATGTTAATGCTTCTTGATTATATACCTTGTATTATGAATCAAATTAGAATTCATATGCATGCGGGAATTTTAGTGCGCTTTGGATGCAGCGTATTTTAATTAGAGGGTTTCACAAAACCTAATGCATTAATATTTATTTAAATTACACCTAGACCAAAGGATAATTAATAAATATTAATAGATTTGCTATGCCTGGATCAAAGGATAGTGAATAAATTAGGAGACTCCACCGTCACATGAAATAAAATTAATCTAAAAATCTGAATATTGTATTGATTGAGTTGGTGAACCGATTGCCTTAGTAATCCATGAATTTAAAACCCTAATAATTTACACTCTCTCTATTTAATTAAAAACTTTTAATTATTTTTTTTATTTTTTTTAATTTCTTATTCTCATAAATCGATCTTCTAAGTAAAGCATAGGAAAGAGCTTTTCAGTACTTATTTTCCAATCCTCTAGGGACAATACTCTACTCATTCACTTTATTACTTGATCAACTGGTGCACTTGCCATAGCTATAAATTAGCACGCATCACTAACTAGTACCTGTACTCTCACTCCAGTGTCTCTACACCATAGACTCAAGACTCATCTATCCAAAAGAAGCGATCATACACCAACCTTCTGGATCAATCACCATCCTCATGATGATCCTACGATCGGGAGCATTTTATGAGTTAATAATGAAAATTCGTGTCTTAAATTTCAACTCTTGAAAATATGAACTATCATTACTATTAACTCAAGGGATGTATCATAGACACTTTCAAATACACACTATGATAGAAAATAATCTATTTTATTATATATAGTTAAAATTATAATTTTGTCCTTAGAAGTGTATTACATGTGTCAGCCAATCTAACTTCTAGGGCACACATATCTAACAAACTCCTACTTGACCTAAAGCCAATTGGCTACAAATATAAGTCCCATCTTCTCAAGGTGGGCTTTGATCTTCTACTGGCCCAACAGCTTTGTAAGTGGGTCTGTCGCATTATCTATGGAGTCGACTCTCTTGACCCCGATGTAATCTTTCTCAAGATAATCGCGGATGAGGTGGTATCGTCGCTCGATGTGCTTAGATTTCTGATGAGACCTCGGCTTCTTAGCAAGGACTATGTCATAATTATTATTGCAGTATAGAGGAATGGCATCCGGTGGCATCATCCTAATCTTTATGGCGAACTTTTTATACCAGAATGCCTCCTTGGCAGCTTCTGATGCAGTGATGTACTCTACTTCCTTGGTGGAATCTACTATCACTGTCTGCTTGGAACTCTTCCAAATGATAGCACCACCATTATACATAAACAGACTCCCAGATGTCAGCTTTCGATCACCTATATTGGACATAAAATCTAAGTCTGTATATCCCTGGATTTAGAGTTCTCCATTACCAAAAACTAACATCATATCCCTAGTTCTTCTTAAGTACTTAAGGATACATTTTACAGAAGTCCAGTGTTCTTCATCTGGATTCGACTGATATCTGCTTGTGACACTCACGGCATGAGCTATATCAGGTCGTGTACATAACATGGCATACATGAGGCTTCCTATTGCTGAAGCATAAGAGATCTTACTCATGCATTCAATCTCCTCAGGTGTGTTGGGATACATTTTTTTGGAGAGATGAATGCCATGCTTGAAGGGTACCAATCCCCTCTTGGAGTTTTCCATGCTAAATCTCTTTAGCACTTCCTCTATGTACATCTTCTGTGAAAGACCTAGCATCCTATTCGGTCTATCTCTATAAACCTTAATTCCTAGAATAAATGATACTTCTCCTAGATCTTTCATGAAAAATTCTTTAGATAACCACATTTTAACTATGATCAACATGAAAATATCATTTCCAATAAGAAGCATATCATCTACGTATAATACGAGGATGATAGTAGCACTCCCACTGATCTTTTTAAAAACACATGGTTCCTCCTCGTTCTTGATGAAATCAAATAATTTGATCACATCATTAAAATGAGTATTCCAATTTCGAGATGCTTGCTTATGTCCATATATGGACCTTTGCAGCTTGCATACTTTATGATCAGCATCATTGGATGTGAAACCTAGCGGCTGTTCTATATAGATATCTTCCTCAAGGTATCCATTTAAGAATGCCATTTTCATGTCCATTTGCCATATTTCATAATCGAGATAGGTTGCAATAATAAGCAATGTGCGGATAGATTTTAGTATGGCTACTAGCGAAAAAATATCCTGATAGTCAATGCCTTCACGCTGACTATACCTTTTGCCACTAATCTAGATTTGAATGTCTTCACATTTCCATCTGCACCAATCTTTCTCTTGTAGATCTATTTACACCCAGTAGGTGCTATACCTTCAGATGGATCTACCAAGGTCCAGACTTGGTTTGAGTGCATCGAGTCAATTTTTGACTTCATTGTCTTTAACCATTTCTTGGAGTCGATATCCAATATCGCATCATCATAGATTTTGGGATCGTCACCATGAATCCCATTACCTAGGAGGAACATTTTTTCTACTTCCTCTGAAATAGTACCTAAGTACCTCTCAGAGGGACGAAAAATTCTTTTCGATCTACAAGGTGGAGAAGGTAGTGATTGTATTGGCTCAACCTGATTTGGTTTTATAGGGTCCTTAGCTCGTTGCTCTTATGAGATTTTCTCCTCAAGCTTGATCTGCTTTCCAATGCCACCATCTTGAATGAACTATTTTTTAAGAAAGATGGCATGCCGACTTACAATCACATTGTGGTATTTTAGAATATAGAATTAATATTCTAATGACTCTTTAGGATATCCTATGAATCGAGCTCTAAAGGACTTATAGTCTAACTTGTCCGCTTGTTGTCTTTTGACATGAGTCGAATAACCCTAAATTCTGAGATGACTTAGACTTGATTTCTTACCATGCCATATCTCATACGGTATGGTAGGAATGATTTTAGAGGGAATCATATTTAGTAAATATATAGTAGTTAATAGACTATGTTCTCAAAGAAAATCAGGAAGGTCTATGAAGCTCATCATGGATCAGACCATATCTAATAGGATCCAGTTCCTCCATTCTGAAATTTCATTAAGTTGAGGTATTCCAGGTGGAGTCCATTGAGAGACTATGTCATTTTGCTTGAGATAGTCCAAAAATTCTTGACTAAGGTATTCACCTCCTCGATCTGATTGAAGAATTTTAATTAGTTTTTCAGTTTATTTCTCAACTTCATGTCTGAATTTCTTAAACTTTTCAAAGGCTTCAGACTTGTGTCTCATAAGATACACATACCCATACCGAGATAAATCATTGATAAAGGTTATGAAGTAGTCAAAATTGCCTCTAGCCGATACATCAAATGGGCCACACACATCAGTATATACTAGGTCAAGTAGTTCCGTGGCCCTTTCCCCATGTTCTACAAAAAGGAGCTTAGTCATTTTGCTATGAAGACATGATTCATCAATTGGATATGACTCAAAAGTCAATGAACTCAATAGTTTGATTTTCTCCAATTTGTCAATCCTATCTTCTGCTATATGACCTAGCCTTAGGTGCCATAGATATCTATCATTTGGATTATTCCTAAGTCATTTTGATCTTATGGCATTCATATTTTGCTCAATATTAAAGATAGATACATCAATATATAACTGGTAGAGACCATTAATAAGAAAACTACTTGCAATTTTATTTCTTTCATAAAGAATATTACAATGGTCCTTAAGAAAACTAATTACATAGCCTTCTTATGCTAAACAGGAAACAAAAATCAAATTTCTGCTTGTAGCAGGCACATAATAACAATCCCTAAGTACTAAATCTAAGCTAGATTATAGTCGAACAGGATAAGTTCTCACGGCCACAATAGCAACCCTTGCTCCATTTTCGATGCGTAGGATCATCTCACCATTCCTCAGCCTTTGCTACCCTCAAGACCCTGCATGAAAGTGCACAAATGAGCACTAAAACCAAAGTCAAGCACCCAACTAGATGCAGAAGAAATCGTAAGGTTAGATTCAATAATAAGCATACCTCCAGAAGGACCTATCTCCTTATTCTTCAGGATGGCCAGGTATGTAGGACAGTTTCGCTTCCAGTGGCCATCAGTATTATAATGAAAATACTTTCCTTTGTTAGCAGCTTTCTTCTTCAGCTCTGCCTTCTTTTTTTTTCCACTTTCCACCTTCTGCTTTTTCATAGACTTCTTCTTTCTAGAAAACTTTCTCTTGGAAGAAGTCCGTTACATAGTAAGTACTGAGCCTTTAGAATCTTTCATGGAAAGCTCAACAGTAACTAGCATATTCATAAGCTCGGCCAGTGTATTTTGAAGTTTATGCATATGGTAGTACATGATGAACTGCCCATATGCATCAGTCAAAGATTGCAGAATTATATCATTCTGTAGATCTTGTTCTAACTTCACTCCAAGCTTCTCAAGCTCTTTCAAGTCCTTGATCATCATCAGATAATGATCTTTGACTGACTATCCATCATACATTTTAGCCTTAAATAGTCATTTAGTGATCTGATATTTGACTGCATGACTCTGTTCACCAAATAATTCTTGTAGGTGAGCCAACATTTGGCGAGCAGTCTTGATATCTTCATGTTGGTGTTGAAGCTCATCAGACATCGTGCTCAATATGTAGTATCTGGTCTTATTATCTTTAACCATCCATTTGTCAAGAGATGCTCTCTGTTCAGTGGATGGATAAGCTGGTAAGGTGGGGGGATCCTAATCTAATACATGAGTCAACTTCTCAAAACCCAAAATAATTTTGAAGTTCTGGAGCCAATCCTTGTAATTGGGTCCGGCCAGTCAATGGGTGTCTAGGATATGGGCTAGTAGATTGGACACAGACATTTTTCTTTTTCCTATAGAGAGTCAAAGTTTCTACTTTAATTTTATAATTAAGACTTGATCAATTTATTTAGGAGTTTGATTTTTAAATAAATTAGCTCTCACTATTTTCTCGGATCCCGACACTCTCTTTGTAGAGATGCAAAAATCTTTATGATTACTAATTTCTAGCGGGTGGTGCAGTCCTACCAACTGACTCATCACCTCACCTAATAGTTATTAGTGATGGGTTAGCCAATGAGTGAACAACTTTTGTCCAATGATTCTTTAATCATGGCACACCCAGACTTGATCTCTAATTTATGAAACTCATTGTGCCTAGAATATTGATCCACTCCTTAGTTAAGTCAGACCCACCATTTGCACAGATTGGATTTCTAATTTAGTCTCTCATCCTATCTAGAATATTGAGTCTAATCCATCCTCCAGTCTGTAGCATCCAATGCCTAATGATATGGTTGCATCTTTCTAGTGCAACTGAACCACTATGATCAACCAAGAACAATCAACCCTTAGAAGGACCCGTACATCTACAATGGTGGAAGATCATAGACTTAATCTTTTCTTAGGAAGATTTGATTTAGGTCTCTTTAAACTTGACTTCACATAGCCATAACTATTATGACTAACATACTGGCATGGGTTAGCTCAGATTGTTAGCCACCTTAGATCAGGATTGGGTCAACAAACATGGCCAGGTAAGTGAGATCGATGGAAGGGATATGCCATTAACTTGACAAGAACGCATTCAAGTCGAGTAGCTCCCAATTAAAAACTAGTCGGTCATATCTGCCAAACTTACCTTTGACATCAAATTATTGAGTCAGAACCAATTAGGTTAGCCTACAGTCCAGAGTCTAACCACTGAGTCTAATTAGGTCTTAATTTGATCAATCACTCATGTGACTCGATCTTGACCCAGACTTAATCCTATTAGGCTGGTCAATTTAAGTATTTTTGATCCCACCTAACCAACTCTTGATTTGGTTTGATCAACTGCTAGGCCTAATTGAGCTACCCAAGCTCGAACCCAATTTTATGAATATATCTTAGATCTAAAAATTTTTAATTTTAGACCTAATTATTTTATAATCTTAATTCTTAATTAAGTTTAGGATTCATAAACAAAATATGTATATAAAATTCTAGGATTTTAGGATCTAGGGTTTTACAGAAAATAAGTTTTGATTTCTGATTAAAGTCGAATGCGCAGCACCCCTACACACCATAAGAACATCCCATCGAATGGAAGGAGAGGTCTTTAAACCCTACTTCTTTCTAATGATCGGACGGCCAAGAGAAACGTCTTAATCAGAAACATGATAAATCTACAAAACTAGTTAGATCATCATATATCACATATATAAAATTTAATCTAACTAAAAATATATTTCACATACATCTCAAGTATCATATAATGCATATTTTTAGATCTAAATTATCTCATAAATATCTAAAAAATAAGATTTATATTTGATCATATCAAATTAAAATTTATTCTAGAAAATTTTGTAGAACTATTCTACAACTAGTCTAAACATGAATAAATTAAATAAATTTATTTTTTATTTTTTAGATATAATTATAATATTTATAATATCAAAAAATAATAAATAAATAAATTTAAAAATTATAATAAATTAAATTAAAATTATGATTATGCTAGACTACACATAGAATAATTTTATTCCTAGTCTAGACATGCATCTCATACATCTTAGATCTAGATTATTTAATTTTTATTTTTTTAATTTTAGATCTAATGACATCTAATGTGATATCTAAAATCATCTAATTATTAGATCAAAAATAAATTGAAATAAGATCTAATGAATTATGGAACCTGGCTCTGATACCAGTTAAAGGAAAAAACATATTTTCTAGATCAGGTTCATTCAGATCTGATTGGATCAGGAGGAATATTTTAAAATTTTTTTTTCTAAAATCCTAATTAGATCTAAGACTTCTCAAATCTAATCTTATTTATCTAACAATAAAATAAAATAAAAATAAAAAATTAAATCTAATTTAATTATATCTTTGTTTTGGGTAATCCAATTACCCTATGATGATCCTAATGCTTGCCTTAGGTTCTGGATGTAGCCACGAAAGTGCTTGACCTCTACCAATATTCTCTCAGGCAGGATCTAAAGATCTTCTCCTTCTCAATTAATCCTCTAAAAATTAGATCTGGATCTGATCTTGAAGATCTTCAAAATAGCTTTTGAAGAACAGTCGTTGTCTCTTGCAGCAGTGATGCCTTCTTCCTTTTCTAATGCTTTTCACTTGCTTAGATCGCACCTTCTTCATGCCTAAAGTCCCTTGGGCATGGAGAGGAGAGAGAGGATTAGAGGGTGGCATGAAGGAGGGAGAGGGGCTACGTGGCATGGGCTAAAGGCAGAATCCTTGAATTCTAGGCATAGATAGGGTTTATATAGACCCTGCGATATCATGCAATGCCACATTATCCTGGCCAATCATGATCCTTTGTGCAATCAGATCTAAATCTAATTGATGGGATGACATTATCTGATCCAATCAGATTAGAGTCCCTCAAAACTCTCTTTAGGTGGTGCCAAGATTGGATCAAACAAGTCTTCTTAATGCCACCTATTTGATTCCCTTAAGCAACTGAAGTCCCATCTGTATGGGATTCCATCTTCTATCCTCATGGGGTGCACGCCTCCCTAGGTGTGTGCTCCTTGCCTATCTACTTTTTAGTAGGGGGACAAGTCTCCAGGTTCTTTCCTATGGGTGCATCACACATGGATAGATGTCTAAGTATCCAGGGTCAATATTTAATCAATGTCCGAAGACAAGATTTAGCAGGTGACAGAAAATGGTTGGTATTGTCTCAAATTTATCTTATAAATTAAGACAATCTTTTTCTAACTTGGACAAGCTTCAGTCAGACCATGTAAAGGTTTTTGAGTGAGTCAAACATATTTGGCTCAGTCGAAACAAGCTTTAGTGATTGTTAAAGAAGAACATTAGGCTCAATCGTGTGCTAGCACGATTTTTTTGAACCTAATTGAATCTTATTCAAATCAATTGAACTAGGTTAATCCATTTGATGATATCCAGATCCAAACCCTTATTTGTGTGACCCAGTTAGGTTCAGTTTTGTATGGTAATGGGATATGTCATGATCTCTATCATCAACATCATTGAAACATCTTTCGAAGGATCAAAACTTTTCTGATTCAGACAACTAGTATGATCGATCATCAAAATCATTCTAATTGCTCCCAAAATCCACCAGTGACAACTAGCAGCATATGGTGGCAACCTATCAGAACTAAAAGTGAACCTCTTGGTGTAGTTACCTATATAATTAAGTTCCTCTATCTTGAGCCCTGAACGGATTAGGGTTAAGGTGATCTCATCAAACCCTAATTTTCGTCATATAAATTAATCATTCGATTCAAGTCCAATGTAAAAATCTTAAAAGAAACTCTTTCTATTATTTCACTCTGCCATGGCCATGGCTTATGGACTTGATTCTCATGATCATCATAGGACTGCTCCTCATCTACCAAGGTAGATAGATCTCCTGTTGGTGCAATCCAATTTCTACAATAAACATGCTATAGCTAACATACACCTCAGGATTCCAAATGGCTAGGAGATCGAGTTATAGTGTAGTCAAACTGTAACACCCTTAAGGTGAACTATCGATGCACCTCAGATCAAAAAATCAGACACACTACTGCAGCTTCGAGCCAGTCATCAACGAGAAGGTAGACTTCCTCATGACTGCTCGAGGTGGTCATGCTTAGTCCCGTTGTTCTCTAACGAGTATCTATACTCTCATTCTGGTGTCTCTACACCATAGACTCAAGACTCATCTATCCAAAAGAAGCGATCGTACACCAATCTTCTAGATCAATCACCATCCTCATGATGATCCTACGGTCGAGAGCATTTTATGAGTTAATAACGAAAATTAATGTCTTAAATTTTCAACTCTTGAAAATATGAACTATCATTACCATTAACTCAAGAGATGTGTCATAGACACTTTTAAATACACACTGTGATAGAAAATAATCCATTTTATTATTTATAGTTAAAATTATAATTTTGCCCTTAGAAGTGTATTACAAGTGTCAGCCAATCTGACTTCTAGGGCACATATATCTAATAGTTGTTCCTTCCATAAGGAACTTTTTTTTCAAAAAGACTATCCTATTACTGACAAACATCTTTTGCTCTTTAGCATAGTAGAAGTAATAACCCCTAGTTTTCTTATGGTATCCTATAAACAAATACTTTTTAGACCTAAGTCCAAGCTTTTCTGGCTGTAAATATTTTACATAAGCCGGATATCCCCAAACCCTAAGGTGAGCGAGTGTTGGCTTACGACCAATCCATATCTCATACGTAGTCTTTATAACAGACTTGCTCGAAATGTTGTTCAAAATAAAATAAGCAGTCTCTAATGCGTGACCCCAAAAAGAAATCGGCAGACTCACAAATCCCATCATGGATCAAACCATATCCAACAGGATTCGATTCCTCCATTCGGACACATTATTATGCTATGGTGTTCCAGGAGGGGTCTATTATGAGAGAATTCCATTCTCTTCTAGATATATCAAAAATTTATTGAAAAGGTATTCACCTTCTCAGTTTGATCGAAGAGTACTCTTTCCAAGTTATTTTTCTACCTCATTTTGATATCATTTGAATATTTCAAATGAATCTGATTTACTCTTCATAAGATAGACATATCCATACCTAGATAGATTGTCAGTAAATGTAATGAAGTAGTAGAACCCACCTCTAGCACATGTGCTCATAGGTCCACATATATCAGTATGTACTAGACCTACAAGCTCAATGACCCGTTCTTCTTTTTCAGTAAAAGATGATTTTGTCATCTTACCAAGAAGATAGGACTCACAGATATTCAATGATTCACAATCATCAATGTTAAGGATGTTATCTTGACTAACCTGTTAATCTTATTCTTGTTTATATGACCTAGCCGATAGTGCCAAAGATAGGCATTAGAAACATGATCTAGTTTTGGATATTTATTTGACGTGTACATTACACGAGTAGGCTATGACAAAACATAAATACCATTTCTTAATTGTCTTTACATTATTATAACACCATTCATAATGATATCATAATAATTTTCTTTTTTGGACAAACAATAACCATCCTAGGCCAAAAGTTCAATAGATATTATGTTCATCATGAAAGATGGACAATAGTGATAATCACTTAAAACAATATTATTATTTCTAAAAAATAGCTCGAGTTTTTAATGCTAGGACTGAAACTTTACTTCCATCCCTAATATTAAGAATTCTATCATCATTCTCAAACTTTCTACCAATTTGAAGTCCATGCAATGAATTGCATATATGAATCGGACTCCCGGTATCTAATACCCAAGTAGATGTATCACAAATAATGAAATTGCAAGACATTATCATATAACATCCTTGTCGAGCAACTCTTTGCTGATTTTCATTGTTCAGCCTATTCAAGTCAAGAGGACCATTCCTCTTTGGATCTGCCTGATTAGGGTTAACACTAAATTCTTCGTTCTTAGGTCCTAATGCTTGTTGCTATCCAACAGTCAATGGAACGAACTTACACTAGCCATTTTATTTATCTTAAAGAAAAATATGAAATCTTATTAGTACTTGAATTAATTATCCCTAAAGACATGGACTTTAGTATAAAGATCCTCCTTCTATTTTAAATGAATTGGTAGCCTCTATCTCCAATTTGAGGAATTACACTAACTCCTTAATGGGTACTAGAATCTACATAGACTACAAATGGACCTGAGCAAAGCTCTGGCTAACCCGCATGCATCTACATGTAGGTTCACAATCAATTGTTTCTCTAAATAATTCTCAGTCATTAGGTTTTGCCCTAGAAGCCAATTCAATAGGCTTTGTCCTCCACTGAAATAGTTCAGTTAGGTCCAACCATTAACATGATCGACTTCGGTGCATTAAATCAATAATAATCAGGTCTGAGGAAAGCTCTAGCTAACCTGATCACCATTAAGAGAGTGCGACCTAATCATCATATGATGGATAGTAATTCTAACATCTAAATGAATATCAGGTGTAAGGCACCCCCAATATCCACCTAAAAAATTGGACTCATTACTATTCACCTTAATAGGAGGATATGACTTTGTTATACCTGTAACTTAGTTATTTTAAAGACCTAATAATTTAGAGGATTTAATTTACTAGTGATCTTAGAGATAGAAATAACATGGACCAATTTCTCCCATTGACTTTACCAAGTCAAGTCCTCCCTCTAACTTCACCAAGTCAATTAATGAGGACTAGGATCAATTTAGGTTCATAGGCACCTAATTCAGTCTTACTGAATTGAAATATGTCAAACTGATTCTTAGTGACATGGATCAGCTCGAATCACTAAGTGATCTAATCAAATCCTAATCGACTATATTGGCTAGGTAAGTGAGATCAGTGGAAGGGATATGCCATTAACTCGTTAAAGATCGAATCAATGCAAGTAGCTTTCAATTAAAATTCATTAGTCTAAACTACCAAACTTATCTTAGATACCAACCGGTTAATTAGATTTAATCAGATCAACCGAGTAATTATGGGCTACACTGCTTAGCCATGAATTATGTCCATCTTGGTCTCGTTAAAGACAGACTCATTCAACTACAACTATTGAAGTTGAGTCCAGAGTGTCCTTGATCTAATCTAAGTCAACACTTGATTAGATTTGATCAACTACTCTAGATTAATCCATTCATCAACTAACCTTAGGTCTAACCCAATCAATGGACCTAATTCACCTAACCCTTTAACCTATAGAATTATGGATTTGTCTTAGGATCTTTAATTCATAATTCTAGATCCTACTAGACAACACTTAATTCTTTTAATTAAATTTTGGACTGATGGATTGGGGTTCGATATTTTAAAAATAATTTTTAATTTTTAAAAGATTTTTTACAATCTAGCACTATTTCATTAAATAGATCGACTCGTTTCAAAAATGGATCAACTTATTTCATAAACAAGTACAAGTTGTAGGTTAGAACACTTAAAAACAACCATTGAATAGCTTCAGCCAGCTTGTTAGTCGAGCTGGCTTGGATCCCATCCGAGCTAGTCCAAATAGAAGTCGAGTCGGCTCGGTTCCTGATCAAGCTAGCCCGAACAGAAGGTCACAGATTATTTCAGGCTAGCATGTTGATCGAGTTGGCTTAATCCTTGAGAGAGCCAGCTCGACCAGCAAACATAATCTTTTTAAAATTATGTTTAGATTTAATCTAAACCTATGTACGTTACATAAAAATCATGAAATATTTAGATCTAATCTAAACACAAATTTATGATAAAATTTAGATTAAAACTAATTCAAAACATATCATAAAAATTCATTAGATCACATCTAAAATTTTTATGATCAAAGTTATAGATCACAACGTACTAGAATAATCTCTCCACTGTAAAGGATAAACCTTACAGTAGGACAACCTACAGTCCATGCAATCATTATGTTACACATTAAATCTTTCTAATTTACATATTAAACATGTTGAGCAACCCTTGCTTTGATACCATTTGAAGGAAAACTAGTAGGATTTAGGGCATGCCTTTCAAAACATTTTTGAAAATTAACAGCAGTAGAAGTAGAATTAATCTAAAGTTAATTCTATGCATGCTATGATCTAATCATAAAATTCTACTCAGGATCTTTGACATGCTTATATGAATCAGAAAAATAAAATGCATTCGATCAGTAAATCATATTTGCTGACCAATCTATGTTTAAAACATAGTATCTGTGTGCGGATAGATGATCACCATAATCTAGATCCACCAAAAGATGCCCTCCCATCATGCTATAGCCGCAC
Organism: Cocos nucifera; assembly: GCA_006176705.1. NCBI lineage: Eukaryota > Viridiplantae > Streptophyta > Magnoliopsida > Arecales > Arecaceae > Cocos > Cocos nucifera. The sequence goes on along the minus strand of QRFJ01005231.1, from coordinate 99,005 downwards.
ATGTATCTGACCTCTATGGTGAGTCCACACAGAGCTCCTGATCCCGATCAGTCCCTCCGGAGTGTTAGTTCCTCTCCAGGACCTTCGACAGTCAACCTTCGTCGATCCAGTCAACGAACTTCTCTCAAACTTTTGGATGCTCTAGAAGATCAAAAGACTCTATGGAGGATGACAAGATGGTGGTGGAAAAAATGGTGGAGATCTTGCACTCACGATGCTCAAACTCTCCATCCAAAACTTTGAGGCCCAACTCGAAGGTTTCAGCACCCACCCATAAGAATCTCAACACTTTTCTCTCTCACACCAAAAGAGATGCGCCTTCTTTGATTTCTATCTCACAAAAATTTCTAATGAAATCTCACGTATTCCCATGCATTCCCCAGGCCTCTCTCTTCTGCATGCCCAAAAAATCTTATTTTTAAGTAGGTGTCAATGCATGGGAGGATAAGGACAGGTTTGGTTGAACATGTTTCAACCAATTCTCTTGAATTCAAAATTCAATAGGACTTCTTATCTCTTTTCATCATCCATCAGTTTAACATGCAGAAGGACTCTCCTTGTACGTGTGCAAAAATAAAATTTTGATCGAGCAAATGGGAAGGCATGGAGAAAACACAATGATGAGTGGGAGTTAGAAAGTTTCAATCAAACTAACCAACACAAGTTGAATTTAAAATTCAACTTGCTCTCAATCTGATCTGATCTAATGCTTGGACTAAGTCAAAAGCAGAAAGATGGAGGGTGTAAACTCTAATTTTGGCATGGAGAAATCCCATGCACATTCCCAGTGTGCGTTGAGAAGGAGAATGGGTCAAAAGATAATGCACAGGGCAAAATCAAACAAGCTTTGAATTGGTCCAAATTGGTTTCAACCAAAAAAAATTGTCTTGACCAATTAGACTAGATCAAACCCAACCAAATTAAGCTTAACCCAACTTTGTTAATTTCTAATCAAATTATAAATTAATCAAGTCCAACCTCTGATCAAATCAGGGTCCATCTCCCTAAGCGATTAGATCATCACATGATCTGATCAGGTCAACCCAAATGAATCAAATTCAATCAGATTTAATCGAATCCTCATCGCTCAATTAAATTGAGCTAATCATTAATCTAATTACTAATTAATCCTTCAATAAATATCTAATTTCTAATCCAGTGGGACTCTTGATTCTATTGTGTGTGACCCCATAGATTCGAATCCTAAGTCGTAGCATAGGAACTAATTTTCTATACCAATCGATGTGACCATCTAGCAATGGTACTCGATGTTCGGATAGATCAAAAAGTTGCAACATAACAATGACGAACCTGTGGTATATGATTACTATATAATTCATCCACTTAACCATGATGCTTATAGGATGATCTAGGGTTAACTGCCAATTCTAAAAATTCATCCATATTATATTTCAAAATTCAGCATCCATCATATGGACTACCCCAACTGATGATTTGCTAAATTGAAATATAGTGATGCACTTGCTCCAACACTTGGAGGGGTCAATCCCATCTTGACTCATGCACCGACAAGCCAAGTACTTGACTGCATCTAGTAGCCTTCTGTCACTAAATTAGAAATTCAGGTAGTCCGGTACCTAAGTATAGTGAGTTGCTTGTAAGTCACCATGATAATCTTAGGTCTAAGATATACATATACCCATATCCTTCGCAAGCAATCTTGGTAGAAGAGAGCTCCATAGTTGGGTCACGATTAGTGAAATGTAACCCTACATTTCATCTGCATGCCATAACAGCATCACTATGCTTCTTAGTTAAGAGAATAACCAATACTTATAGCACACAATGACCTACTCTTGATTAACATTGTCATTCTAGGTAACAACAAATAATTTGATCATGATTAGTTTAAGGACTAAATGACAAATCCTTTTTTATCAAGTCTAAATAGTCCTAAGAACTTCATCATAAAGAGTTCATTACAGAAAGATGCACAAAGTGATGAAATTGTCAGAATAATAATTTTATTTAATTAAATTTTAAGTATAAATTATATTTAGCTCAACCATCTACAACCTAGATGATTGACTTTAGGATACATTTTCTAACACCTATGGCATTCATGTTTTGCTCGATATTAAAAATAGAAACATCTACGTGTAACTGGTAGAGCCCGTTAATTAAGAAACCACTAGCAATTTTATTTCTTTCATAAAAAATTATATAGTGGTCCTTAAAAAAACTAATTATATAGTTCTCTTATACTCAACATGAAACAAAAATTAAATTTCTGCTTATAGCAGGCACAAAGTAACAGTCTCTAAGAACTAAAACTAATCCATATGATAGTTGAAGAGCGTAGGTTTCCATGACCACAATAGCAATTTTTGCTCTATTTTCGATGCACAGGATCACCTCACCATCCCTCAACCTTCTGCTCTCCTTATGATCCTACATAGAAATGCACAAGTGAGCACTAGAACCAAAGTCAAGCACTCAATTGGATGCAAAAGAAACTATAAGATTTGTTTGAATGATGAGCATACCTCATGAAGGACCTGCTTCCTTCTTATTCTTTAGGCTGGCCAGGTACGAAGGGCAGTTCTGCTTCTAATGGCCATCGATGTTAGTGGAAATATTTTTCTTTGTCCATGGCCTTCTTCTTCGATTCTTCCTTATTCTTCTTCTTCCTCTCAACTTTCAGCTTCTTTGCAGACTTTTTTTTCTTTCCAAAAGATTTTCTTTTGGAGAAAGTCCACTCTATAGAAAGAACTGAGCCTTTTGAACCTTTTATAGTTTGCTCAGCAGTAACTAGCATATTCATTAACTTAGACAAGGTGCACTAGAGCTTATTCATATGGAAGTTCATGATGAACTATCCATATAAATCAGTCAAGGACTATACGATCACATCAATCTGCAGGTCCTTATCCATTATGATACCAAGCTTCTCAAGCTCTTTTAGGTTCTTAATCATTACCAGGCAATGATCTTGGACCGACTGCCCATCACGTATTTGCATCTTAAAAAGTCTCATTGAGACTTGATAACGCACTGCACGACTTTGTTCACCAAACAATGCTTGCAAGTAAGCCTACATTTGGCATGCAGTCTTGATGTCTTCGTGTTGGCATTGTAACTCATCCGATATTGAGCCCAACATGTAGCACCTGACCTTGTTATCATCGTTAGACTACTTCTCATGAAACGCTCTCTGATCAGCGATCGGATGGGCTAGAAGAGTGAAAAGTTCCTAGTCCAACACATAGGATAGCTTTTTGAAACTTAAAATAATTTTTAATTCTTGTAATTGGGTTTGATCAGTCTATGGGTATCTAGGATTTGGGCTAGAGGATTTGATATAGATATTTTTCTACAAAGAGTCAAAGTTTTTAGTTAGATTCATAATTTGACTTAACCAATTTGTTTAAGAATTTCATTTTTAAATAAATTTAGGCTCCCACTATTTTCTCGGATCTCTATACTTTCTTAGTAGAGATGTGAAAATCTTCATGATTATTGACTTTTAGTGGGTGGTGCAGTCCCACCGATTGGCTCACCACCTCACCTAATAGTTATTAATGATGGGTCAGCCAATGGGTGGACAACCCTTGTCCAATGTTTCTCCAAATATGATGCATCCTAACTTGGTCTCTAATTTAGGAAGCACACCATGTCCGAAATATTACTCCAATCCTTAGTTAAGCCAGACCCACCATTTGCACGAACTGAATTTTTGATTGGGATCCACACCTTATCCAAAATATTAAGCCCAACCGATCCTCTAATCTGTAGCATCTAATGCCTAATAAATATGGTTACATTTTTCCAGTACAACCGAACCACTATATCCAATCGAGAATAATCAACCTCAGAAAAAGCCTGCCCATCTACAATGATGGAAGACCAATGAGTTAATATTTACTTAGAAAGATTTGATTTGGATCTCTTAAACTCAACTTAGTCATAATGATTATGACTAACTTGTGGCTTGGGTAAGCTTGAATCGTTAGCCATCTCAAACCAGAACTGGATTGATCCAATCGGCTAGGTAATTGAGATCGGTGGAAGAGATATACCATTAACTCACCATGAACGTATTCAGATCGAGTAACTCCCAATTAATGAAGGCTCATTGTATCTACTAAACTTACCTTAGACACCGACTTGTCTGACCAAAACTAATCGGATTAGCCTATAATTCAGGCTCGAACCATGGAGCCAAATTAGATCTTAAAGTGGTCAACCATATATAACTATGAGTCAACCTTGGCCAAGACTTACAACTATTGGGTTGATCAAACTAAGCATTTTTAATCCCACCTAACCAACTCTTGATTCGATTTAATCAACCGCTTGACCTAATTGAGCTACCCATACCTAAACCCATATTTTATGAATATGTTTTAGATATGAAAATTCATAATTTTTAGATCTAATTAATTTCATAAACTTAATTCTTAATTAAGTTTGAGGGTTCATAAAATAAAATATGCATCAAAGATCCTAGGGTTTCAGGATCTAGGATTTTATAGAAAAGTAAGTTTTGATTTCTGATTAAGGATAAACACACAACACCCCTACATGTCATAAGAAAATCCCATCAAATGAAAAGAGAGGTTCTTTAAATCCTTCTTACACTTATGATCAAATGGCCAAGGGGAATGCCCTAATCAAATATATAAAAATTACACTACAAAATAGTTTAATCTAACACATATATCTCATATATGATTAAAGATCTAAATGATGCATGATTTGCATATATCACATATATTAATTTAAAATATTTAAATATAAGTTTCAGATCTGATTACATTTGATATAATATCTAAAAATAAAAACTTAAATGATCACATCATAAAAATTTTAATCTAGACTATTCAAGATATAGTTCTATTAAAATTAGTCTAGACATGCATCATATGTATCACATACATTGAAAAATTAGTTGCACCTACTAATTTCAGATCTAGTTTTATCTCATGTAACATATAAAACCTAAATTATTAGATCACATAATAAAAATTTTAGATCAAAATAAATAGATTTAAAGAATTACAAATGCAGCTCTGATACCAGTTGAAGAAAAATCTAGTTTTCTTGCCGCAGGATCGATCTGATATGATCACATCTAAAGCAAAATTTTAAAATTTTTTTCTATAATCTAATAAAATTTGAGAGTTTTTAGATCTAATTGAAATGATCTACTAGCAAAAATTAAAATTAAAAATTAAAATAGTAATAGTAACATCTAATGTTACCTGATCGGATAAACCGTTTACTCGCTATGATGATTTGACGAATGATCCAAGGTTTTGATTGAGCTACGCATGTGCTTGGCCTCTACCAAAGTCCACTCAGATCAGATCTAGATGTACTCTCCTTCTAAATCTGATCTCAATAGATCAGATCTGGAATCGATCTATAGAGCCTTTGAAAAAAACTTCGATGGTAATACGTTCATCTCTTGATCAGGATCTTCCTGACTTGTCTTTATGCCAACAGCTCTCAACACTTGATGTTGTTTTTGCCCAACCTTTTAGGCATGGAGAAGAGGGAGAAGAGCAATGGAAGGTGGCATGGAGATGAAAAAAGGGGTAGCCTTTGGGCATGAGATATTGCTAGCATAAGAAAACCTAGGCACAGGGGTCCTTAAATAGACTCCTGCACCACCCTGGAGTCCTACAGATTTAAGCAATCTTTTTGCTTAAAGTAGAATGACTCTAGGAATAATTCCATGCCAAACACCAAATCTCAATCTAGTTTTGTTGCCCAAAAATTTCATAAAATTATTGCTAATAAAGGATAAGGAAGATAGGGTAGGCGCATGGTTTATCTTTCTAGAGTTTGATCCAAATCAAACTCTTTGACCCAGTCAAGTCCTATTTGAATGGGGTGCCTCCACCTTTATCCTTATGGGGTGCACGGCCAAAGGGGGCATGCACGCTTCTCTTCCTCATGAAACACCTAGGGGTGCACGCTGCTAGAAAATCTCTAGGGGTGCTTGCCTCTAGAAAATCTCCAGGAGGTGCATGCCCCTTGTCGCTCAATTCCTGCAAAAGCAGGTCTTATCATGTTTCTATTTGATGGGATTAAGACAAGCCTTAAAATGGTGAGGACAAGCCTTGATTTGACCTGGACAAGCTCTTATCAAACTAGGACAAAATCATATAGGATTTTTGGATGAGCAAAATCTAATTTGACTCAATCAAGATGAACCAGAAAGTCAATAGAAGAAAAAAGTTAGGTCCAATCATGTGCTAGCATGATTTTCTTGAATCTAATTAGATCAAATCCAAATCAATCAAACAAGGTTAGCCCAATTTATGATATCTAGATTCAAATTCTTGTTTGTGTGATCAAGTTAAGTTCAATTCTATATGGTAATGAGACATGTCATGATTGAAGGGAAAAGCCTTATTTTTTAGATCAGGTTTGTTCAGATCTGATTAGATCAAGAAGGATATTTCAAAAAAATTTTCTCTAAGATCTTAATCAGATTTGATCTTATTGATCTGATAATAAAAATAAAAATTAAATATAATTTAATTATACCTTTATTTTGGATAATCCAATTACCCTATGATGATCTCGATGTTTGCCTGAGGTTCTGAATGTAGCCATGCAAGTACCAGGCCTCTACTGATATCCACTCAGGCAGGATCTAGAGATCTTCTCCTTCTCAATCAATCCTTCAAAAATTAGATCTAGATCTGATCTTGAAGATCTTCAAAACTACTTTTGAAGAATAGTCATTGTCTCTTGTAGTAGTGGTATCTTCTTCCTTTTTCGATGCCTTTCACTTGCTTGGATCGCACCTTGTTCGTGCCCAAAAGCCCTTGGGCATGGAGAGGAGAGAGAGGACTAGAGGGTGGCATGGAGAAGGAGGGAGAGAGGCTATGTGGCATAGGCTAAAGGCAGAAGAATTAAATTTTAGGCGCAAATAGGGTTTATATAGACCCTGCTGCGCCATGCAATGCCACATCATCTTGGCCAATCACGGCCTTTTATGCAATCAGATGTAAATTTGATTGGTAGGAAGACATCATCTAATCCAATTAGATGAGAGACCCTCAAAACTCTCCTAAGGTGGTGCCAAGACTGGGTCAAACAAGACTTCTTGGCACCACACAGTTTAATCCCCTAAAGCAACCTGGGGTCCCATCTATAGGGACTCCATCTTTTATCCTCATGGGGTGCATGCCTCCCTAGGCATGTGCCCCCTTTCTATCTGCTTTTTAGTAGGGGACAAGTCTCCAGGTACTCTCCTATGGGTGCATGACACAAGGGCAGATGTTTAAGTGTCCAGGGTCAACATTTGATCAATGTCCGAAAAAAGGAATTAGCAGGTAACCGAAAATAGTAGGTGTTGTTTTAAATTTATCTCATAAATTAAGATAATGCTTTTCTGACCTGGACAAGCTTCAGTCAGACCAAGTAAAGGTTTCTGAGTGAGTCTAAACATATTTGGCTTAGTCGAGACAGGCTTTAATGATTGTTAAAAGAGAACATTAGGCTCAATCGTGTGGTAGCATGATTATTTTGAACCTAATTGAATCTTTTTCAAATTAATTGAACTGGGTTAGTCCAATTGATGACATCCAAATCAAAACCCTTGTATGTATGACCCAGTTAGATTCAGTTCCATATGGTAATGGGATATGTCGCGATCTCTATCATCGACATTATCGAAACACCTTTCGATGGATCAGAACTTTTCTAATTCAGACAACTAGTATGATCGATCATCCAAATCATTCTAATTGCTTCCAAAATCCATCAGTGACACCTAGCAGCATATGGTGGCAATCCATCAGAACTGAAAGCGAACCTCTTGATATAGTTACCTATGTGATTAAATTCCTCTATCTTGAGCTCTGATTGGATTAGAGTTAAGATGATCTCGTCAAACCCTAATTTTCGTCATATGAATTAATCATTCAATTCAAATCCAATATGAAAAACCTAATAGAAACTCTTTCTATTATTTTGCTCTACCATGACCATAGGATTATGGACTTGATTCTCATGATTATCATAGGGCTACTCCTCATCTATCGAGGTAGATAGATCTCCTATTGGTGCAATCCAATTCCGACAATGAACATGCCATAGCCAACATACACCTCAGAATTTTGAATGGCTTGAAGATCGAGTTATGGTGTAGTCAAACTATAAGACCCTCAAGGTGAACTACCAATGCACCTCAGGTCAAAGAACTAGACACACCACTGTAGCTTCGAGCTAGTCATCGATGAGAAGGTAGACTTTCTTATGACTGCTCGAGGTGGTCACGCTTAGTGCCCTCGTTCTCTAATGAGTACCTGTACTCTCGCTTCGGTGTCTCTACATTATAGATTCAAGACTCATCTATCCAAAAAAAGCAATCGTACACCATTCTTCTAGATCAATCACCATCCTCATGATGATCCTACGATTGGGAGCATTTTATGAGTTAATAATGAAAATTCATATCTTAAATTTTTAACTCTTGAAAATATGAACTATCATTATCATTAACTTAAGGGATGTATCATAGACACTTTCAAATACACACTATGATAGAAAATAACCCATTTTATTATTTATAGTTAAAATTATAATTTTATCCTTAGAAGTGTATTACAAGTATCAGTTAATCTGGCTTCTAGGGCATACATATCGAACAATGATATCCATCATTGATATTATCAAAACACCTTTCGATGGATCAAAACTCTTTTGATTCATTCAATTAGAATTATCGATCATCAAGATAATTCTAATTGATTTCAAGATCCACTTGTGACACCTAGCAGTATATGGTGGCAATCTATCAGAACCAAATACGAACCTCTTGATGCAGCTACTTGTGTGATTGGATTTTTCTATCATGAGCCTTGACAGGATCAAGGTCAAGGTGAACTTGTTAGACCTAACACCTATCATATGAATAAATCATTTGATTCGAGTCTGATGTGAAATTCTAATAGAAACTTCTTTCTATTAATTCACACTGCCATGGCCATGTACTTAAGGACTCGATCTTATGATCATCATAGGGCTACTCTGCCAAGGTTGATAGATCTTCTATTGTGGTGATCCAATTTCTACAATGAATATGTTATAGCCAACATACTCCTTAGGATTTCGAATGGCTAGGAGACAGAGTTATAGTATAATCAAACTATAACATACTCAAGAAAAACTATTGATGCATCTCAGATCAAAGAACTAGATATACTACTACAGCATCAAGCTAATCATCAACAAGAAGTTTATGACTACTCGAGGTGGTCATGCTTAGTGCCCTTGTTCTCAATAAATATCTATACTTTCACTCTTATATCTTTATATCATAGACTCAAGACTTATCTATCCTAAGAAAGTGATCATACATCGATCTTTTGGATCGATCACCATCCTCGTCATGATTCTATGATTAGAAGCAATTTATGAGTTAATTATGATAACACATGCCTTAAATATTAGATATGTGCCTTAGAAGCTAGATTGACTGACACTTGTACTATATATTCTAGGAGCATTTTTATAATTTTAATTATGAATTAATAAAAAGTTTATTTTCTATCACATTGTATATTTAAAGTGTCTATGATACATCTTATGAGTTAATGGGTATGATAAATGCATATTTTTAAGAGTTGAAAATTTGAGGCATATGTTGTCATAATTAACTCATAAACTGCTTCCGATCGTAGGATCGTCATGAGGATAGTGATCGATCTAGAAGATTGGTGTATGATCACTTCTTTAGGATAGACGAGTCTTGAGTCCATGGTGTGGAGACACCAGAGTGAGAGTAGAGGTACTCGTTAGAGAACGAGGGCACCGAGCATGACCACCTCAAGTAGTTATAAGAAAGTCTACGTTCTCATCAATGACTAAGCTAGATGATGCATTTGTATGTCTAGCTCTTAGTCTTAAGATATATTGGTAGTTCACCTTAGGTGTGTTATAGTTTGACTATATCATAACTTGGTCTTCTGGCCATTCAGAAATCTGAGGTGTATGTTGGCTATAGCATGTCCATTGTAGGGACCAGTTCACACTAAGATGGGATCTATCAATCTCGATAGATGAGAAGTAGTCCTATGATGATCATGAGATCGAGTCTTTAAGCCCATAGCCATGGCAGTGTGATATAATAGAAAAGAATTTTCTATTAGGATTTCACATGAGACTCTAATCGAATGATTCAATCATATGATGGGGTGTCGGATTTGATGAGTTCATCTTAACTCTAATCCTATCAGAGCTCATGATAGAAGAACCCTATTGGGGATAAATCCATGCCTGTTGAAGTTTGGCTAAGACTCCGACTCTTGATCAGTTTCATTCGGTTGCAGCTATAACAACTGAACCTCAACCCACAGGAGTATTCAAACTCTGAGTCATTCTGAGATGGCCGATCTTCAACACTACAGTCAGATAATCCGATTGACTGAAAAGACCAATTTTGAATTCAATAGGGCATTGTAGATTCCTTCTCCAGATGAATTTGAATAGTTAATGCTTCTACCCCAAAGAACCAGCTAAGTCCCTAGCTCCTGCACATCCCATTCGATCGATGTCCTTTCGGTAACCTGTGTGGCCCCACTCGGACAAACTTCCTTGGATCCCTCTTTTAGCAGAATCTTAGTCAAACTCCTTCTAGATTTCTTCTTTAGCAAAACTTCTCTAACAGTCAAACTTCTTTTGAACTACCCCTAGATGAACTTCAGCGCCTTATCATTATTCCCCGATGAGCAACTCTGGGAATGGCTGAACCTCAAAGGAACAGTAAAGATGCTAGTGTTTCAGTCGTGCTTGCTTATTGCGGCCATCACTCAATACTTGATCCAGGCGGACCCCTCATAGTCGGACTCCTTTTGGTTGGACATCTTCCAAGCCTCTTCACCGATCGAACCCCTACCAGACTTCTCTTTCGATCGAATTTCTTTCAACTGCCTGAAAGGATCACGGCGTACACCTTCAACATAGTGAATAAAAGTCAATGCATGGTCAATCTTGAGAATCTCCAAACTCCTCCAAAATAACAACGTCCAAGAGCCCTTCATTGCCTGTAATTGTTCCGTCCGAACTCCAACTGTTAGGTCTCCAATAGACTAGCACGTCATGACAATGGACACCATCTTCCATAACAAACCCCATGTGGCTCTGAACGGCCCACTATCAAGCAGTTGCAGCTATCACTATTAATTTGTTACAGGCTCCAGGGCTATAAAAGGAACCCTCCAGATATGTTTTCTTCAAGCTCTCTTCTTTCTTCTGGTACTCTGCAACTTTCTCTACTAAGTATTCCATTTCTATTGGTCGAAAGAGCTGACTTAATCATCGGAGGATCTTACCGAGTCATCCCTCAGGCTTTGGATGAGACTTATTTTACAGGTCACCAGCAATGACCTCATCTTCTCTGACTCCAGCGCTTCTCCAACAATGACCAGATTTCACACCAATAGGATTGGTGCTAGAAGGAGGGCCTTGAACCTTCGCCTTTTTAGATTTTCTTGTTCTTAAAGGAGTGCTCAGCAGAGATCTCTACTTCTTCTCCTTTAGAGTCCTTCTTTCCAAAAAAAATGCCTCCCAGGAAAGCTTTAATCCGATGGTCAACGGCCTACACGGTCGGATCCCATCCTGATTTGCCCACCCCTATTTCATCCTTAGCAACTCAAGCTCCACCTACAGTAATGGTGGATGCGGAATAGTTCAACCTATTGGTCTAGTAGGTTTGCTATCTCATGAAAGCAGTGTAGGCCATACAGCAGTAGTAGCCTTCGATGTCAATTCGGCCAAAGCACTCTAGAGCCCCATGATCTGGTCTGGGGATGCTCGACTCAAGCTAGCTGGTCGGTGACCTCCGTAAAGAGGAAACAGAGGGTCGAGAGCTCCTGCTCTGATCATGACTCTACCCCTAGGGAGACTTTGCTCCCATTCAGTTAGAAGATCTTGGAGATCCACGATCGAGAGAATCTCTTAGACTAGAAACTGCAAGAGATGAACCAGCGGATTGAGGAACTTCATCGTGCTCCCTCTTCCGTAGTAATGATATCTATACCGACCCTTCTTTCTCTCACCGCATCATGCAGGAATCTATTTTACCGAACTTCAAGCTCCTTCAATTCGAGAGCTACGATGGGACTACCAATTCGATCAACCATCTGAAGGCCTTCCGGATGATGATGCTGCTCCATGGCGCATCAGATACCATCTTGTGCCGGGCTTTCCCATCTACCTTGAAAGAAGCAATCAGAAATTAGTATTCGGTCCTTAAGCTGGATACCATCTTTTTCTTTGATCAAATGAGCCATCAATTCGTGGCTCATTTCATCAGCAGCCGATGCCTCAGCCGAGGTTCTGACTCCCTCATGAACATCAAGCAGCAAGAGGTAGAATCCATCCAAGCTTATGTCAACCACTTCAATATAGCTGCCCTAGAAGTCCAAAATCTGGATCAGTCTATCACTATGGCCGCACTAAAAGATGTCCTTTAGAACAATAATCTACCGTTCTCCCTAGAGAAGAAGTATCCCAGAAATTTTATCGATATGCTAGCTCGAGCTGAAGGGTATGCCCAAGCGGAAGAGGCCTTCAAGGCCAAGGATAGTGAAGCCATAAGAGTGACGAATAGGTGAGTCGAATAGGCCCGCATCTAAAGAGAAGCCGAGCGAGGTTCGATCGCACTCCTAGACTCTTCCTGAGCACAAGCGAGTTTGAAGTCTCCTTAAGCTCATCATCCAAGAAGCCCTGATAGAAGGATGCAGCAGGACTCCCCCCTCTGAAGGTTTCACAACTATGCTCCCCTCAATGCTCCAAAGATCCAAGTACTGATGGAGATCAAGAAGCAATTGCCTAGACCGAAGAGGATGCGGACCAACTTAATAAGTGCAATCCTAACAAGTAGTGCCTCTATCATCATAAGCATGGTCACGATACTGTAGAATGTATTTAGCTTCAGAACAAAATTGAGGAGCTCATCAGATGAGGTCTGCTCGACCAATTCCTACGACGTTGGCTCGAAGGAAGAGAGGATCGGCCAAGGGCAGTGCCGCAACCTGAACCATCGAGGGGGGAGGAGCAATAAGGAGATCGACCGCCCCGCAGCATCATCAACACTATCTTTGGAGGATCTCGATGAGAAGAGGCTGGTGGATCTGAAGGATCAGTGAAGAGATAGAGGACTGGATAATCTATAATCTTCACTAAAGCAGACGCACAGGGAGTTTAGTTTCCACATAATGATGCAGTTGTAATTGCTTTAAATATCATAAACTATGATGTACGTCACATCCTTGTTGATAATAAAAGTTTGATTGATGTTTTATTTTATGATACTTTCTCCAAAATATCCATACCTGATAGTCGGCTTAGGCCGATAAACTTTTCGTTAGTGGGCTTTACTGGTGATGCGATACCAATTGAGGGCATAATAACTTTCATTATGACCGCATAACAATATCCAAGATGGTACAGAGCACAGATTGATTTTCTAGTTGTAAAAGCCCCATCTGCCTACAATGCTATTCTTGGCCGATCTGATTTGAACACACTCCGAGCTATGGTATCAACTTATTACTTAAAGATAAAATTTTCAACGAGCTATGAAATTGGAGAGATCAAAGGAGACCAGGCCTTGGTAAGGCACTATTACTCCATGGTCCTACAAAAAAAACTCCGGCCCAACCTTTGTCCTATTGATGGACTGGATGTCCGCGATGACCTTACGGAGAAGTAGGGCGAGCCTATGGAAGACCTCATTTTCATCCCATTGAACGATAAAAATGCAGAGCACACTATGCAGATCAGCTCCAACTTGGGGTATGAGGTTCGACAGCAACTCATTGCCTCCCTTCAGAGAAATGCGGATGTCTTCGCCTAGATCCTAATGGATATGCCAGGGATTGATGCCGAGGTCATGGAACATCGGTTGGCTGCTGATCCCAAGTATCAGCCAGTAAAAGAGAAGATGCACAGCCACACTCCGAAGAGGCAGAAAGCAATTGTAGAAGAAGTTGACAAGCTCCTCAAGATCGGATTCATCTAGAAAGTTGACTACCCAAACTGGGTCTCAAACATGGTGCTCATCAAAAAGCCAAACAACAAGTGGAGGATGTGTAAAGACTTTAAAAAATTAAACAAAGCTTGTCCAAAAGATAGCTACCCCCTGTCTAGGATCGATCAATTGATGGATGTAACCTCGGGCAATGAGCTCCTCACCTTCCTAGATGCCTTTTCTGGCTATAACCAAATCTGAATGACGTCAGAGGATGAGGAGAAAATTGCTTTTGTTACTGACCGTGATCTTCACTATTACAGGATTATGCTTTTTGGACTCAAGAATGTAGGGATAATGTACCAGCACCTGATCAACAAAATCTTCAAAGAGCAGATCGATCCAAACATGGAGGTGTATGTGGATGACATGCTCATCAAGAGTCGAGCTTCAACAAATCACATCACCGACCTCGAAGTGATCTTCAGTGTACTTAAGAAGTATAAGATGAAGCTAAATTCGATCAAGTGCGCCTTTGGTGTGACCACATAGAAATTTTTGGAATTTATGGTGTCGAGGTGCGGGATTGAGGAAAATTCAGAGAAAATCCAGGCTATTCAGGAGATGACCACTCCAAAAATAATTAAATAAATTCAGTGTCTAACTAGAAAAGTGGCATCCCTAAATCACTTCATCTCGAGATTAGTCGAGCGATGCATGCCCTTCTTTTAAGTTCTCAAGCAGCCAAAAAGCTTTTGCTGGATGGTGGAATACCAACAGGCATTCGAGGAGCTTAAAAACTATCTCGGCTCACCCCTACTGCTGACAAAGTCTAAGCTCGAAGAAGAATTATTCTTGTACCTAAAAGTCTTTCCGATAACCCTTGTAGCAGTCCTGATCAAGGAGGAAATGAAAGCATAATGGTCGGTCTACTACATAAGCCGGATCTTGAGGGATGCAGAGATCAGATACTCTAAATTAGAAAAATTAACTTACTCTCTTCTAATTGCTACCAGGAGACTCCGACCTTACTTTCAGAGGCACACCATAATTATCCTCATAGATCAATCAATTAAAGCAGTCCTTCGTCGAACGGATGCCTTTGGAAAAATTACAAAATGGACAACCGAGCTTACAGAATTTGACATCAATGACCAACGTCCGTCGTCGATCAAAGCTTAGATATTAGTAGATTTTGTAGTAGAATGCACCATTCTAGATGAACCCAAGCTTAAATAGAATGAAACTGACATTCCATGGTTGCAATCGAGCCCCTCCAAAGTGGGTGCCGACCTTTTCGAAGGTTTTTGGGTCCTATACGTGGATGGTTTATCCAATGCTGCTGGAGCAGATGTGGGGTTGATCTTGGTTAACCCCGAGGGAGTCATCGTCGAATATGCTTTATGCTTCGAATTTTCTGCAACTAATAATGGGGCCAAATATGAAGCTCTGATCGTTGGATTAAAAATAGCAAAAGAGTTAGAGACAGATTGGCTCCAAGTTTTTAGTGACTTTTAGCTGGTGGTTGTACAGGTTAGTGGCAGCTATGTGTTAGATATGTGTGCCCTAGAAGCTAGAATTGGCTGACACATGTAATACACTTCTAGGGGCAAAATTATAATTTTAACTATAAATAATAAAATGGGTTATTTTCTATCATAAATGTGTACTTAGTGTCTATGATATATTCCTTGAGTTAATGGTAATGATAATTTATATTTTTAAGAGTTAAAAATTTAAGACATCAATTTTTATTTATTAACTCATAAAATGCTTTTCACCATAGGATCATCATGAGGATGGTGATTGATCCGAAAGGTTGGTGTACAATCACTTCTTCATAGTAGATGAGTTTTGAGTCTTTGGTGTAGAGACATCGAGGTGAGAGTACAGGTACTCGTTAGAGAATGAGGGCACTGAGCGTGACCACCTCGAGCAGTCATAAGGAAGTCTACCTTCTCATCGATGACTGACTTAAAGCTGCAATGGTATGTCTGGTTCTTTAACCTGAGGTGCATCGACAGTTCACCTTGATGATGTTATAGTTTTACTACATCATGACTCAGTCTTCTAGCCATTCAAAATTCTGAGGTGTATGTTGGCTATAGCATGTTCATTGTAGGAATTGGATTGCACCAAGAGAAAATCTATCTACCTCGGTGGATGAGGAGCAGCCCTATGGTGATCATGAGAGTCAAGTCCATAAGCCCATGGCCATGATAGAGTGAAATAATAGAAAGAGTTTCTATTAAGGTTTTCACATCGGACTTGAATCGAATGATTAAATCATATGATAGAAATTAGGGTTTGACGAGTTCACCTTAACCCTAATCTGATCGAGGCTCAAGATAGAAGAACTTAATCACATAAGTAGCTGCACGGAAGGGTTCATTTTTAGTTTTGATAGGTTGCCACCATATACTGCTAGGTGTCACTGGTGGATTTTGGGAGCAATTAGAATGATTTAGATATCGATTATTCTAGTTGTCTGAATCAGAAGAATTCTGATCCATCGAAAGAAATTTTGATGATGTCGATGATGGAGATCACGACATATCCCATTACCATACGGAACTGAACCTAACTGGATCACACAAACAAGGGTTTGGATCTGGATATCATCAATTGAACTAACCCAGTTCAATTGATCTAAATTAGATTCAATTAGGTTCAAGAAAATTGTGCTAGCACATGATTGAACCTGACGTTCTTCTTTTATTATCATTAAAAGTTGTCTCGACACAGGCAAATGAGTTTGTGCTCACTCAGGTACCTTTACTTGGTCTGACTGGAGCTTGTCTAGGTCAGAAAAGGATTGTCTTAATTTATGAGATAAATTTGAGATAACACCTATCATTTTCCATCACTTGCTAATTCTTGTCCTTTGACTTTTGGCAAACGTTGACCTTTGATCCTTGGACATCTGCCCATATGTCATGCACTTATTTTAGAGCAGATAGAGACTTGTCTCCTTACTAAAAATTAGAAAGAAGGGGGTGCACTCCTAGGGAGGCGTGCACCTTTGGATAGGGATGCCTGGAGTCCCATACGGATGGGACTCTAGGTTGCTTCTTAGATTCTACTTAGGTGACCCCTAGCCATAGACTTTGACCAATCTTAGGCACCATCTAAGGATGAATTAGTGGGGCTCTTATCTGATTGGATCAGGTGATGTCATCCCATAAATCAGATTTAGATCTAATTGCATGAAGCAATGTGATTGGCCGGGATGATGTGGCACTGCATGGCACAGTAGGGTCTATATAAACCCTATCTGCACCACACTTTAAAAGAGTTCCTCTTAGCCCACACCCGAAGGCTGTCCCTCTTCCTCTACCATGCCATATTTTGATCCTCTCTCTCCTCTCCATGCCTATGAAAAGTTGGGCTTCAGTTTGGTGCGATCCAAGCAAGAAAAAGCTGACGAAAAAGGAAGAAGGCAGCACTGCTGCAGAGACGACTGCTGATCTTCTGAAGGAGCTTTGAAGATCCTCCAAATCAGATCTAGATCTAATTTTTGGAGAAGTAATAAAGAATGAGAAGATCTCCAGATCTAGCCTGAGTGGATACTAGTAGAGGCCAGGTGCTTGCATGGCTAGATCCAGAATCTTAGGCAATCAGCAAGATCATCAAAGGATAATCAGATTACCCAACATCAAGGTATAAATTAAATTAGATTTAATTTATTTTTATTTTTATTCATTAGATCTATAAAATCAAATTTAAAACATCTTAGATCTGATCTAGATGCATGAGAGAAATTTTTGAAATATCTCTCTTGATCCGATCAGATCTAAACGAACCTGATCCGAGAAATCAGAATTTTTCCTTCAACTGGTATCAGAGCTAGATTCTCTAAATTATTTAGATTTAATTTTTAATTTATTTTGATCTAAAAATTAGGTGATTTTAGATGACACATGAGATGTGATTAGATTTGAAATCATAAAATTTAAAATTGAATAATATAGATCTATGTTCTACAATATGCATGACTAGTTGTAAAATAGAATAGTTCTATACGTAGTCTTGCATGCTTATGATTTATTTTGATTAAATTATAATTTTAGATTTATTTATTTTCTATTTTTTAATGATTATGAATATTATAATAAAATCTAAAAAATAGAAAATAAAATTATTTAATTTTTAGATCATATGAGATATGATGCATGCATGTTTAGACAGTTGTAGAATAGTTCTACATAATTATCTAGATTAGAATTTATTTTGATGTGATCAATTTAAATCTGATTTTTTAGATAATTATAAGATAATTTAGATCTAAAAAATATGCATGATATGATACATGATATGTATGCAAAACATGTATTAAGTTAGATTAATTTTTGTATATGAGATATATGATGTAGATCTAACTAGTTTTGTAGATTTATATTTCTAATTAAGGCATTTTTCTTGGCCATCCAATCATAAGAACAAAGTAGGATTTAAATACCCTCTCCTCCTATTCGATGGGATATTCTTATGATGTGTAGGGGTGCTGTGCGTTCGTCCTTAATCAAAAATCAATAACTTACTTTCTGCAAAATCCTAGATCTTGAAATTCTAGGATTTTATTTACATATTTTATTTATGAACCCTAAACTTAATTAAAAATTAAGATTATAAAATATTAATTAGATCTAAAATTGAGAATTTTAGATCTAAGATATATTCATAATATTGGGTTCGGGCTTGAGTAGCTCAATTAGGTCTAAGTGGTTGATCAAATCGAATCAAGAATTAGTTAGATGGAATCAACAGTGCTTAAATTGACCAGCCTAACAGGATTAAGTTTGGGTCAAGATCGAATCACATGAGTGATCGATCAAGCTAAGACCTAATTAGGCTCAGTGGTTAGAGTCTAGATTGTAGGCTAATCCGATTGGTTCTGGCTCAATAATTTGGTGTCTAAGGTAAGTTTGGCAGATACGACCGACTAATTTTTAATTGGAAGCTACTCGACTCGAATGCATTCTTATTGAGTTAATGGCATATCGCTTCCACCGATCTCACTTACCTGGTTATGTTTGTTGACTCATTTCTGATCTGAGATGGTCAATAATCCAAGCTAACCCATGCCACTAGGTTAGTCATAATGGTTATGACTATGTCAAGTCTAGTTTAATGAGAGCTAAATCAAATCTTTCTAAGAAAAGATTAAGTCTGAGGTCTTCCACCATTGTAGATGTGCGGGCCCTTCCCGGGGTTGATTATTCTCGACTAGTTACAGTGGTTCAATTGCACCGAAAAGATGCAACCATATCTATTAGGCATTGGATGCTACGGGCTAGAGGATGGGTTGGGCTCAATATTTTGGATACGGTGAGAGACTTAATTAGAAATCTAATCTGTACAAATAGTAGGTCTGACTTAACTAAGGAGTGGATCAATATTATAGGAACGATGAGATTCATGAATTAGAGACCAAGTTTGGGTGCACTATGATTGGAGAATCATTGAACAAAAGTTATTCACTCATTGGCTAACCCATCACCAATAACTGTTAGATGAGGTGATGAGTCAGTTGGTGGGACCGCACCATCCACTAGAAATCATTAATCATGAATATTTTTGCATCTCTACAGAGAAAGTGTAAGGATCCAAGAAAATAGTGGGAGCAAATTTATTTAAAAATAAAATTTTTAAATAAATTGGTTAAGTCTTAATTATAAAATCTAACTAAAAATTTTGACTCTCTACAGAAAAATATCTACATCCAACCCACTAGCACAAATCCTAAACACTCATAGGCTAACCGGACCAAATTATAAAGATTGGCTTTGAAACTTTAAAATTATTTTGGATTCCAAAAAATTAACTCATGTATTGGATCAGGACCCTCCCACCATACCAGCCCGTCCATCCACTAAACTGAGAGCATCTCTGGATAAGCAGACGGACGAAGATAATAAGGCCAGATATTACATGTTGGGCTCGATGTCTGATGAACTTCAGCACCAACATGAAGATATCAGGACTGCTCGCCAAATATTGGCTCACCTATATGAGATGTTTGGTGAACAGAGTCGCGCAACCAAGTATCAAGTCACTAAACGACTATTCAAGGCTAAGAAGCATGGTGGACAGTCAGTTCAAGATCATTATCTGATGAAGATCAAGGATTTGAAAGAGCTTGAGAAGCTTAGAGTGAAGTTAGACTTGGATCTATAGAATGACATAATTCTGCAATCTTTGACTGATGCGTATGGACAGTTCATCAGAACTACCATATGCATAAACTTCAAAATTTCTTGGCCAAACTTTTGAACATGCTGGTTACTGCTGAACATTCTATGAAAGGTTCTGAAGGCTCAGTGCTTGCTATGGAACGAACTTCTTTCAAGAGAAAGTCTTTTGGAAAGAAGAAGAAGTCTGTAAAAAAGTAGAAGATGGAAGGAGGAAAGAAAAAAAAGGCAAAGCTGAAGAAGAAGGCTGCTGACAAAGAAAGTGTTTCCATTGCAACAATGACGGCCATTGAAAGCGAAACTACCCTACATACCTAGCCACCCTAAAGAATAAGAAGGAGGCAAGTCCTTTTGGAGGTATCCTCATTATTGAGTCTAACCTTATGATTTCTTCTGCATCCAGTTGGATGCTTGACTCTGGTTCTAGTGCTCATTTATGCACTTTCATGCAAGGTCTTGAGGATAGCAGGAGGCTGAGGGATGGTGAGATGATCCTACACATCGAAAATGGAGCAAGAGTTGCTACCGTGGCCATGGGAACATACCCTCTTTGACTATCATCTAGTTTAGACTTAGTGTTAAAAGATTATTATTATGTGCCTGCAGCAAATAGAAATTTGATTTTTGTTTCTTACCTTACATTAGAAGGCTATGTAATTAGTTTTTTTAAGGACCATTGTAACATTCCTTATGAAAGAAATAAAATTGCAAGTGGTTTTCTTATTAACAATCTTTATCAGTTACATGTTGATGTATCTATTTTTAATATCGAGCAAAATGTGAATACCATGAAATGACCTAGGGATAGTCCAAATGATAGGTATCTATGGCACCTAAGACTAGGTCATATAGCAGAAAGGTTAACAAATTGTAGAAAATTGGGCTATTGAGTCTACTAACTTTCGAGTCCTATCCAATTTGTAAATCTTATCTTCATGGCAAAATGACTAAGCTCCCTTTTTTAGGACATAGAAAAAGGGCCATGGATCTTCTTGCCTTAGTGCATACTGATGTGTGTGGCCCATTTGATGTGCCAGCTAGAGGCAACTTTGTCTAGTTCATAATCTTTATTGATGATTTATCTAGGTATGGGTATGTGTATCTTATGAGATACAAGTTTGAAGCTTTTGAAAAGTTCAAGAAATTCAGACATGAAGTAGAAAAGCAAATAGAAAAACTCACTAAGGTTCTTCGATTAGATCAAGGAGGTGAATACTTTAGTCAAAAATTTTTGAACTATCTCAAGAAAAATGGAATAGTCTCTCAATGGACTCCACCCGGAACACCTCAACTCAATGGGATTTAAGAATGGAGGAATCGAACCCTATTAGATATGGTCCAATCCATGATGAGCTTCGCAGACCTCCCTGATTTTCTTTGGAAATACTGTTTGTTAACTACAACATACTTACCAAATAGGGTTTCTTCTAAAATAGTTCCTACCACACCGTATGAGATATGGCATGGTAAAAAACTAAGTGTGAGTCATCTCAGAATTTGAGATTGTCCGACTCATGTCAAAAGACAACAAGCGGATAAGTTAGACTTTAGGTCCTTTAGAGCTCGATTTATAGGATATCCTAAAGAGTCATTAGGATATTATTTCTATATTTCAAAAGATCATAATGTGATTATGAGTCAACATGCCATCTTTCTTGAAAAATAGTTTATTCAAGATAGTGACATTGGAAAGCAGATCAAGCTCAAGGAGAAAGTCTCACAAGAGCAACGAGCTAAGGACCAAATGGAACCAAATCAGATTAAGCCAATCCAATCACTACCTCCTCCACCTCGTAGATCGAAAAGAGTTTTCCATTCTCCTGAGAGGTACTTATGTACTATTTCAGAGAAAGTAGAGGAAATGTTCCTCGTAGGTAATGGAGTTCATGGTGATGATCCTGAAACCTATAATGAGGTGATATCGAATATTGACTCTGAGAAATGGTTAGAGGCAATGAAGTCAGAAATTGACTCGATGCACTCAAACGAAGTCTAGACCTTGGTAGATCCACCAGAAGGTATAGTGCCTATAGGATGTAAATGGATCTACAAGAGAAAGATTGGTGCAGATGGGAATGTAGAGACATTCAAAGCTAGATTAGTGGCAAAAGGTTATAGTCAATGCGAAGGCATTGACTATCAGGATATCTTTTCATCAGTAGCTATGCTAAAATCCATTCGCACATTGCTTGCTGTTGCAGCCTATTTCGATTATGAAATATGATAAATGGATGTGAAAATGGCATTCTTAAATGGATATCTCGAGGAAGATATCTATATTGAATAGCCACTAGGTTTCACATCCAGTGATGATGATCACAAGGTATGCAAGCTACAAAGGTCCATATATGGTCTTAAGCAAGCATCTCAGAGTTGGAACACTCGGTTTAATGATGTGATCAAATTGTTTGGTTTCATAAAAAATGAAGAGAAGCATGTGTCTTCAAAAAGGTTAGTGGGAGCGCTGTTGTCTTTCTCGTATTGTACGTGGATGACATTCTCCTTATTGGAAATGATATTTTCATATTGACCATAGTTAAAATATTGTTATCCAAAGAATTCTCCATGAAAGACCTAGGAGAAGCATCCTTTATTCTAGGAATTAAGATCTATAGGGATAGACTGAATAGGATGCTAGGACTTTCACAAAAGATGTACATAGAGAAAGTGCTAAAGAGGTTTAGTATGGAAAACTCTAAGAGGGGTTTGGTATCCTGCAGACATAGCATTCATCTTTCCAAAAGGATGTGCCCTAGCACACCTGAGGAAATAGAATGCATGAGCAAGATCCCTTATGCTTCGGCAATAGGGAGCCTCATGTATGCCATGTTGTGTACACGACCTGATATAGCCCATGCTATGAGTGTCACAAGCAGATATCAATCAAATCCATGTGAAGAACATTGGACTTCTGTGAAATGTATCCTTAAGTACTTAAGAAGAACTAAGGATATGTTGTTGGTCTTTGGTAATGGAGAACTCCATGTCCAAGGGTATATAGACTCGGATTTTATGTCTGATGTAGATGATCGAAAGTCAACATTTGGGAGTCTGTTAGTGTGCAATGGTGGAGCTATCAGTTGAAAAGGTTTCAAGCAGACAGTGATAGCAGATTCCACCATGGAAGCAGAATACATCGCTGCATCAGAAGCTACAAAGGAGGCATTCTGGTATAAAAAGTTTACCGCAGAGATCGGAGTGATGCCATCAAATGTTATTTCTCTATACTGTGATAACAATGGCGCCATAGCCCTTGCTAAGAAGCTAAGATCTCATCAGAAATCCAAGCACATCGAGCGGCAATACCACCTCATCCATGATTATCTCGTGAAGGAATACGTCGAGGTCAAGAGAGTCGACTCCACAGACAATGCAGCGGACCCGCTCACAAAGCCATTAGGACAACAGAAGATCGAAGCCCACCTTGAGAAGATGGGACTTAGATTTGTAGCCAATTGGCTCTAGGTCAAGTGGGAGTTTGTTAGATATGTGTGCCTTAGAAGCTAGAATTGGCTGACACTTGTAATACACTTTTAGGGGCAAAATTATAATTTTAATTATAAATAATAAAATAGGTTATTTTCTATAACAAATGTATATTTAGTGTTTTTGATATATTTTTTGAGTTAATAGTAATGATAATTCATATTTTCAAGAGTTGAAAATTTAAGACATGAATTTTTATTTATTAACTCATAAAATGCTCCTGACCGTAGGATCATCATGAGGATGGTGATTGATTCAGAAGGTTGGTATACAATCGCTTCTTCATAGTAGATGAGTCTTGAGTTTACGGTGTAGAGACACCAAAGTGAGAGTACAGATACTCGTTAGAGAATGAGGGCACTGAGTGTGACCACCTCGAGCAGTCATAAGAAAGTCTACCTTCTTGTCGATGACTAACTCGAAGCTGCAATGGTGTGTCTAATTCTTTGACCTAAGGTGCATCGATAGTTCACCTTGAGGATGTTATAGTTTGACTATACCATGACTCAATCTCCTAGCCATTCGGAATCCTAAGGTTTATGTTGGTTATAGCATGTTCATTGTAGGAATTGAATTGCACCAAGAGGAAATCTATCTACCTCGGTGGATGAGGAGCAGCCCTATGATGATCATGAGAGTTAAGTCCATAAGTCCATGGCCATGGTAGAGTGAAATAATAGAAAGAGTTTCTATTAAGGTTTTTACATCGGACTTGAACCGAATGATTAAATCATATGATAGAAATTAGGGTTTGATGAGTTTACCTTAACCCTAATCTAATTGGGGCTCAAGATAGAAGAACTTAATCACATAAGTAGCTACACCGAGAGGTTCATTTTTAGTTTTGATGGATTGCCACCATATACTACTAGGTGTCACTAGTGGATTTTGGGAGCAATTAGAATGATTTAGATGATCGATCATTCTAGTTGTTTGAATCAGAAGAGTTCTGTTCCATTGAAAGAAGTTTCGATGATGTCGATGATGGAGATCAGGATATATCCCATTACCATACAGAACTGAACCTAACTGAATCACACAAACAAGGGTTTGGATCTGGATATCATCAGTTGGACTAACCCAGTTTAATTGATTTGAATTAGATTCAATTAGGTTCAAGGAAATCATGCTAGCACACGATTGAACCTAACATTCTCCTATTATTATCCTTAAAAGTTGTCTTGATTGAGCCAAATGAGTTTGTACTCACTTAGGTACCTTTACTTTATCTGAGTGAAGCTTGTCCAAGTTAGAAAAGGGTTGTCTTAATTTATGAGATAAATTTGAGACAACACCTGCCATTTTTCGTCACCTGCTAATTCTTTTCCTTTGACTTTGGTCAAACATTGACCTTTGACCTTTGGACATTTGCCAATGTCTCATGCACTTATTGGAGAGCAAATAGGGGCTTATCTCCTTACTGAAAATTGGAAAGGAGGGGGTGCATGCCTAGGGAGGCGTGCATCCATGGATAGGGATGCCTGGAGTTCCATACGGATGGGACTCTAGGTTGCTTCTTGGATTCTACTTAGGTGACCCCTAGCCATAGACTTTGATCGGTCTTAGGTGCCATCTAAGGATGAATTAGTGGCACTCTCATCTAATTAGATCAGATGATGTCATTTGATAAATCAGATTTAGATCTGATTGTACGAAGCAACGTGATTGGTCGGGATGATCTAGCACTACATGGCGCAGCAGAATCTATATAAACCCTATCTATGCCACACTTTAAAAAGTGTTCCTCTTAGCCAATGCCCCAAGGCTGTCCCTCTCAATTTTCCATGCCATCTTCTGATCCTCTCTCTCCTCTCCACGCCTAAGGGAAGTTGGGCTTCAGTTTGGTGCGATCCAGGCAAGAAAAAGCTGACGAGAAAGGAAGAAGGCAGCACTGCTGCAGAGACGACTGCTGATCTTCAGAAGAAGTTTTGAAGATCCTCCAAATTAGATCCAGATCTGATTTTTGGAGAAGTGATAAAAAAGGAGAAGATCTCCAGATCTAGCCTGAGTGGATACCGGTAGAGGTCAAGCGCTTGCGTGGCTAGATCTAGAATCTCAGACAATCAGCAGGATCATTAAAGGATAATCAGATTACCCAACATCAAGGTATAAATTAAATTAGATTTAATTTATTTTTATTTTTATTTATTAGATCTATAAAATCAAATCTGAAATTTCTCAGATCTGATCTGGATGCATGAGAGAAATTTTTGAAATATCTCTCTTGATCTAATCAGATCTAAACGAATCTGATCCAAAAAATTAGGATTTCTCCTTTACTATGAAGTCCGAAAGGATAGCATGATGGAATATCTTGAGAAAGTAAAGAACTTGACTTCAGCCTTCAACAATTTTAGCATTCAATGAATTTCGAGGGCAAAAAATATGAGAGTCGACCTTCTCTCTAAATTGGCCACTTTAGCCTCAATCGAACTGTCCAAAGAAGTTTTTTTTGAAACTCTAAAGTATCCAAGCTCAGAGGAGTCATAGCCTATTATGCAAGTTGAGCACGAGCCGAGCTAGATCAACCTGCTAGTTGCCTACCTCAAGGATACAGCTCTTCCTCATGATCCGAAAGAAGCTCAAAAACTCAGGAATCAAGCTTTCCAGTATATTCTGTATAAAGGCAAGTTGTATAAAAGATCATATTTTCTATCGCTCTTGAGATGTCTCCGATCTTCAAAGGCTAACTTTGTATTATGGAAAGTGCATGAGAGAATTTGTAGAAGTCATGTAGAAGCTAGATCCCTATCACAAAGACTACTTCAACAGGGATCTATTGGCCGACCTTGTACCATGACTCTATAGAGTATGTCAAAAGTTATGACTGCTGTCAGAGAAATACAAACATACAAAGACAGCTGACCTTGAAGCTTACTTCACTAAGTGCACCTTGGCCATTCACGCAATAGAGAATGGATATACTTGGCCCCTTTCCAATGGCATCCAGACAATGAAAGTTCCTCCTGGTTGCAATCGACTACTTTACCAAATGGATTGATTGTTAGATATGTATGCCCTAGAAGCCAGAATTGGCTAACACTTGTAATACACATCTAAGGGCAAAATTATAATTTTGACTATAAATAATAAAATAGGTTATTTTCTATTAGAGTGTGTATTTGAAAGTATCTATGATACATCCCTTAAGTTAATGGTAATGATAGTTAATATTTTCAAGAGTTGAAAATTTAAGACATGAATTTTCATTATTAACACATAAAATGCTTTTGACCGTAGGATCATCATAAGGATGGTGATTGATTGGAAAGGTTGGTGTACGGTCGCTTCTTTAGGATAGATGAGTCTTGAGTCTATGGTGTAGAGACACCAAAGTGAGAGTGCAGGTACTCGTTAAAGAACGAGGGCACTGAGCATGACCACCTTGAGCAGTCATCAGAAAGTCTACCTTCTCGTCAATGACTGGCTCCAAGCTGTAGTGGTATATCTGATTCTTTGACCTAAGGTGCATCGATAGTTCACCTTGAGGGTATTATAGTTTGACTACACCATAACTTGGTCTCCTAGCCATTTAAAATTCTGAGGTGTATATTGGCTATAGCATGTTCATTGTAGGAATTTGATTCACCGATAGGAAATCTATCTACCTTGGTAGATGAGGAGCAATCTCATGATGATCATGAGAATCAAGTCCATAAGCCCATGGCTATGGCAAAGTGAAATGATAGAAAGAATTTCTATTAGAGTTTTCGCATTGGACTTGAATCGAATGATTAATTCATATGACAAAAATTAGGGATTGACGAGATCACCTTAACCCTAATTTGATTGGGACTCAAGATAGACAAACTTAATCTCATAGGTAATTGCACCAAGATATTCATTTTTAATTTTGATGGATTGCCACCATATGCTGTTAGGTGTCATTGGTGGATTTTGAGAGCAATTAGAATGATTTGGATGATCGATCATACTAGTTGTCTAAATTAGAAAAGTTCTGATCCATTGAAAGATGTTTCGATGATGGCAATGATAGAGATCATGACATATTCTATTATCATATAGAACTAAATCTAACTAGATCATACAAACAAGGATTTGGATCTGGATATCATTAATTGAACTAACCTAGTTTAATTAATTTGAATAAGATTCAATTAGGTTCAAGAAAATCGTGCTAGCATATGATTAAGCCTGATATTCTTCTTCAATAATCATTAAAAGTTGTCTCGACTGAGCCAAGAGTATTTAGGCTCACTCAAAAACTTTTACTTGATCTGACTGAAGCTTGTTCAGGTTAGAAAAGGATTGTCTTAATTTATAAGATAAATTTGAGACAACACCTGCCATTTTTCATCACCTGCTAAATCTTGTTCTTTGACTTTGGTCAAATGTCAACCTTTGACACTTAGACATCTACCCATGTGTCATGCACCCATAGGAGAGTAGATGGAGCTTTGTCCTCCTGCTAAAAGAAGGAAAGGGAGGGGGTGCATGCCTAGGGAGGCGTGCATCCAAAGAGGATAATGATTGGAGTCCCATATGGATGGGACTCTAGTTGCTTCATGCTCTCTACTTGGATGGCGCCAAAGACTCTTCTTTGACCAATCTTGGCACCACCTAAGGAGGTTTGTGAGGGACTCTAATCTAATTGGATCAGATGATGTCATCCCACCAATCAAATTTAAATCTGATTACACAAAGAGCCATGATTGATTGGGATAATGTGGCACTGCATGGCGCAGTAGGATCTATATAAACCCTATTTATGCCTAAGATTAAGAGCTTCTATCCTTTGTCCATGCCACATAGCCCCTCTCTCTCTCCTTCTCCATGCCTCCTTTAGATTATCTCTCTTCTCTCCATGCCCAAAAGGTTTTGGGCTTCAGTTTGGTGTGATCCAAGTAAGAGAAAGACAGCAAGAAGAAATGAAGGCAGCACTGCTGCAAGAGACAACACCCGATCTTCAAAAGATGTTTTGAAGATCTACAAAATCAGATCCAAATATGATCTTTAGAGTATAGATTGAGAAGGAGAGGATCTCTAGATCCTATCCAAGTGGATATCGGTAGAGGCCAGGTGCTTGTATGGCTACATCCAGAACCTTAGGCAACAATCAGGGTCATCATAGGGTAATAGGATTACCCACAATAAGGTATAATTAAATTAGATTTAATTTAATTTATTTTTATTTTATTTTATTAGATTGATAAAATTAGATCTGAAGAGTCTCAAATCTAATTTATATCTAAGAGAAAATTTTTGAAATATCCCTCTTGATCTAATCAGATCTGAACGAACCTGATGCATAAAATAGGGTTGTTCCTTCAACGGGTATCAGAGCCAGGTTCCATAATTATTTAGATTTAATTTTAATATAATTTTAATCTAATAATTAGATGATTTTAGATGTCATATTAGATGTGATTAGGTCTAAAATTAAAAATTAAAAAAATTAAATAATCTAGATCTAAGATGTATGAGATGCATGACTAGACTAGGAATAGAATTGTTCTACGTATGGTCTAAGATGATCATAATTTTAATTTGATTAATTATAATTTTAGATTTATTTATTTATTATTTTTTAATATTATAAATATTATAATTAGATCTAAAAAATAAAAAAATAAATTTATTTAATTTTATTCATATGAGATATGATAGATGCATGTTTAGACTAGTTGTAGAATAGTTCTACAAAGTTGTCTAGAATAAATTTAATTTAATATGATCAAATATAAATTTTATTTTTTAAATATTTATGAGATAATTTAGATCTAAAAACATGCATGATATGATACATGAGATGTATACAAAATATATTTTTAGGTTAGATTAATTTTATATATGTGATATATATGTAGATCTAACTAGTTTTGTAGATTCATCATATTTCTGATTAAGGCATTCCCCTTGGCCATCTAGTCATAAGAATAAAGAAGGGTTTAAAGGCCCTCTCCTTCCATTCGATGGGGTGTTCTTATGATGTGTAGGAGTGCTGCGTGTTCATCCTTAATCAGAAATCAAAAACTTATTTTCTGTAAAACTTTAGATCCTGAAATCCTAGGATTTTATTAACATGTTTTGTTTATGAATCCTAAACTTAATTAAGAATTAAGATTATGAAATATATTAGATCTAAAATTAAGAATTTTTAGATCAAAGACATATTCATAAAATTGGGTTCGGACTTGGATAGCTCAATTAGGTCTAGCGGTTGATCTAACCAAATCAAGAGTCAGTTTGATGGGATCAAGAGTGCCTAAATTGATCAGCCTAATAGGATTAAGTCTGGATCAAGATCGAGTCAAATGAGTGATCGATCAAGTTAAGACCTAATTAGGCTTGGTGGTTAGAGTCTGGATTGTAGGCTAACTTGATTGGTTCTGACTCAATAATTTGGTCTCTAAGGTAAGTTTAGCAGATACGACCGACTCATTTTAAATTGAGAGCTACTTGATTCGAATGCGTTCTTATCGAGTTAATGACATATCCCTTCCATCGGTCTCACTTACCTGGCCATATTTGTTGGCTCAGTCCTGATCTGAGGTGGCTAATAATTCGAGCTAACCCATGCCACTAGGTTAGTAATAATGGTTATAACTATATCAAGTCAAGTTTAAAGAGACCTAAATTAAATCTTCCTAAGAAAATATCAAGTCTAAGGTCTTCCACCATTATAGATGTGCAGGTCCTTCCTAAGGTTGATTGTTCTCGACTAGTCATAGTGGTTCAGTTGTACTGAAAAGATGCAACCATGTCTATTAGGCATTGTATGCTATGGGCTGGAGGATGGGTTGGGCTCAATATTTTGGATAAGGTGAGAGATCCAATTAGAAATTCAATCTGTGCAAATGGTATGTCTGACTTAACTAAGGAGTGAATCAATATTTCGGGCATGGTGAGATTCATGAATTAGAGACCAAGCGTGGGTGCGCCATGATTAGAGAATCATTGGATAAGAGTTGTTCACTCGTTGGCTAATCCATCACCAATAACTATTAGGTGAGGTGATGAGTCAGTTATTGGAACTGCACCACCCACTAGAAATCATTAATCATGGAGATTTCACATCTCTATAGAGGGAGTGTAGGGTTCTGAGAAAATAGTGAAAGCTAATTTATTTAAAAATCAAACTTCTAAATAAATTGGTCAAATCTTAATTATAAAATCTAACTAAAAACTTTGACTTTCTATAGAAAAATGTTTGCATCCAACCCACTAGCCCGTATCCTGGATACCTATAGACTGACCGAACCTAATTACAAGGATTGGCTCCAAAACTTCAAAATTATTTTGGATTCTGAGAAGTTAACTCATGTATTGGATCAAGATCTCTCCCACCTTACCAGCCCATCTGTCCGCTGAACAGAGAGCATCTCTTGATAAATGGATGGATGAAGATAACAAGATCAGATACTACATGTTGGGCTCAATGTTTGATGAGCTTCAACGTCAACATGAAGATATCAAGACTACCCACCAAATTTTGGCTCACCTATAAGAGTTGTTTGGTGAACAGAGTCATGCGGCCAAGTATCATGTCAGTAAATGACTTTTTAAGGCTAAAATGCATGATGGATGGTCAGTTAAAGATCATTGTCTGATGATGATCAAGAACTTGGAAGAACTTGAGAAGTTAGGAATGAAGTTAGATCAAAATCTATAGAATGACATAATTCTACAATCCTTGACTAATGCATATGGATAGTTCATCATGAACTATCACATGCATAAACTTCAGAGTACTCTGGCCGAACTTATGAACATGCTGGTTACTGCTGAGCTTTCTATGAAATGTTCTAAAGGCTCAGTACTTGCTATGGAATGGACTTCTTCCAAGAAAACTTCTTTTGGAAAGAAGAAGAAGTCTGTGAAAAGACAAAAGATGGAAGGTGGAAAGAAGAAGAAGATAGAGCTAAAGAAAAAGGCAGCTGAGAAAGGAAAGTATTTCCATTATAACACAAACGGCCATTGGAAGCGAAACTACCCTATATACCTAGCCATCCTTAAAAATAAGAAGGAGACAGGTCCTTCTGGAGGTATGCTCGTTATTGAATCTAACCTTATAATTTTTTCTGCATCCAGTTGAGTACTTGACTCTGATTCTAGAGCTCATTTATATACTTCCATGCAGGGTCTTGAGAATAGCAGGAGGCTAAGGGATGGTGAGATGATCCTACACATCAGAAATAGAGCAAGGGTTGCTGTTGCAATCGTGGAAACCTATCCTTTTCGACTATCATCTAGCTTAGATTTAGTACTTAGGGATTATTACTATGTGCATGCTACAAGCAGGAATTTGATTTTTGTTTCATGTTTAGCATAAGAAAGCTATGTAATTAGTTTTCTTAAGGACCATTGTAATATTCTTTATGAAAGAAATAAAATTGCAATTGGTTTTCTCATTAACAATCTCTATCAGTTACATATTGATGTATCTATCTTTAATATCAAGCAAAATGTGAATGCCATAAGATCATAATAACCTAGGGATAGTCCAAATGATAGGTATCTATGGCACCTAAGGCTAGGTCATATAGCAGAAGATAGGGTTAACAAATTGGAGAAAATCGGGCTATTGAGTCCGTTGACTTTCGAGTCATATCCAATTTATGAATTATATCCTCATGGCAAAATGACTAAGCTTCTTTTTGTAGGACATGGGGAAAGGGCCATGAATCTACTTGCTCTAGTATATACTAATGTGTGCGGCCCATTTGATATGCCGGCTAGAGGCAACTTTATCTATTTCATAATCTTTACTGATAATTTATCTCGATATGGGTAAGTTATCTTATGAGACACAAGTCTGAAGCTTTTAAAAAGTTCAAAAAATTCAGATATGAAGTAGAGAAGCAAACTGAAAAACCCATTAAGGTTCTTCAATCAGATCGAGGAGGTGAATATCTTAGTCGAGAATTCTTGGACTATCTCAAGCAAAATGGCATAATCTCTCAATGGACTCCATCTGGAGCACCTCAAATCAATGGGATTTTAAAATGGAGGAACTGGACCCTATTAGATATAGTCCGATCCATGATGAGCTTCACGGACCTTCCTGATTTTCTTTGGAAATATAGTCTGTTAACTACTACATATATACTGAATAGGGTTCTCTCTAAAACCATTCCTACTACATCGTATGAGATATGGCATGGTAAGAAACCAAGTTTGAGTCATCTCAAAATTTGGGGTTGTTCAGCTCATGTCTAAAGACAATAAGTGGACAAGTTAGAGTATAGGTCCTTTAGAGCTTAATTTATAGGATATCCTAAAGAGTCATTAGGATATTATTCTACATTCTAGAAGACCACAATGTGATTATGAGTCGGCATGCCATCGTTCTTGAAAAATAATTTATTCAAGATAGCAGCATCGAAAAGTAGATCAAGCTTGAGGAGAAAGTCTCATAAGAGCAACGAGCTAAGGACCCCATGGAACTAAATCAGGTTGAGCCTATACAATCACTACCTCCTCCACCTTGTAGATCAGAAAGAATTTTTCGTCCCCTTGAGAGGTACTTAGGTACTATTTCAGAGAAAGTAGAGAAAATGTTCCTCATAGGTAATGGGGTTCATGGTGATGATCCAAAAATCTATGATGAGGCAATATCAAATATGGACTCTAAAAAATAGTTAGAGATAATGAAGTCAGAAATTGACTCGATGCACTCAAATCAAGTCTGGACCTTGGTAGATCCATCAGAAGGTATAGTATCTATTGGGTGTAAATGGATCTACAAGAGAAAGATTGGTGCAGACGGAAATGTGGAGACATTCAAAGCTAGATTAGTGGCAAAAGGGTATAGTCAGCACGAAGGCATTGACTATCAGGATACCTTCTCATCAGTAGCTATGCTAAAGTCCATCCGCACATTGCTTGCTATTGCAGCCTATTTTGATTATGAAATATGGCAAATGGACGTGAAAATGACGTTCTTAAATGGATACCTTGAGGAAGATATCTATATGGAATAGTCGCTAGGTTTCACATCCAGTGATGCTGATCACAAAGTATGCAAGCTGCAAAGGTCCATATATGGACTTAAGCAAGCATCTTGGAGTTGGAATACTTGTTTTAATGATGTGATCAAATTATTTGGTTTTATCAAAAATGAGAAGAAACCATGTGTTTTCAAAATGATCAGGAGTGCTATTATCTTTCTCGTACTATATGTGGATGATATCCTCCTTATTGGGAATGATATACCCATGTCGACCATAGTTAAAATATGGTTATCAAAAGAATTCTCTATGAAAGACTTAGGAGAAGCATCCTTCATTCTAGGAATTAAGGTCTATAGAGATAGACCGAGTTGGATGCTAGGACTTTCATAGAAGATGTACATAGAGGAAGTGCTAAAGAGGTTTAGCATGGAAAACTCCAAGAGGAATTTGGTACCCTTCAGACATAGCATTCATCTCTCCAAGAAGATGTGTCTAGCACACCTAAGGAGATAGAATGCATGAGCAAGATCCCTTATGCTTCAGTAATAGGAAGCCTCATGTATGCCATGTTATGTACATGACCTGATATAGCCTTTGTTGTGAGTGTCACGAGCAGATATCAGTCGAATCTAGGTGAAGAATACTGGACTTCAGTGAAATGTATCCTTAAGTACTTGAGAAAAACTAAGGATATGTTGTTGATTTTTGGTAATAGAGAACTCCAAGTCCAGGGGTATACAGACTCGGATTTTATGTCTGATATAGATGATCGAAAGTCAACATTTGAAAGTCTGTTTGTGTGTAATGGTGGTGCTATCAATTGGAAGAGCTCCAAGTAGACAGTGATAGGAGATTTCACCATGGAAGTAGAGTACATCGCTGCATCAGAAGTTGCAAAGGAGGTATTCTGCTATAAGAAATTTGCCACAGAAGTTGAAGTGATGCCATCAGATGCCATTCCTCTATACTGCGACAACAATGGTGCCATAGCCCTTGCTAAGTAGCTAAGATCTCACCAAAAATTCAAGCACATCGAGTGGCGATACCAGCTCATCCACGATTACCTCGAGAAGGGTTATGTCGAGGTCAAGAGAGTCAACTCCACAGATAATGCGGTAGATCCACTCATAAAGCCGTTGGGCCAGCAGAAGATCAAAACCCACCTTGAGAAGGTGGGACTTAGATTTGTAGACAATTAGCTTTAGGTCAAGTAGGAGTTTGTTAGATATGTGTGCCCTAGAAGCCACAATTGACTTACACTTGTAATACACATCTAAGGGCAAACTTATAATTTTAACTATAAATAATAAAATGGGTTATTTTCTATCATAGTGTGTATTTGAAAGTTTCTGTGATACATCCCTTAAGTTAATGGTAATGATAGTTCATATTTTCAAGAGTTGAAAATTTAAGACATGAATTTTTATTATTAACTCATAAAATGCTTCCGACCATAGGATCATCATGAGGATGATGATTGATTCGAAAGGTTGGTGTACGATCGCTTCTTTAGGATAGATGAGTCTTGAGTCTATGGTGTAGAGACATCGGAGCGAAAGTGTAGGTACTCGTTAGAGAATGAGGGTACTGAGCGTGACCACCTCGAGCAGTCATTAGAAAGTCTACCTTCTCATCAATGATTGGCTTGAAGCTACAGTGGTGTATCTGGTTCTTTGACCTAAGGTACATCGGTAGTTCACCTTGAGGGTTTTATAGTTTGACTACACCATAACTCGATCTCCTAGCCATTTGAAATCCTGAGGTGTATGTTTGCTATAGCATGTTCATTGTAGGAATAGGATCGCACCGATAGGGGATCTATCTACCTCGATAGATGAGGAGCAGCCCTATGATGATCATGAGAATCAAGTCCATAAGCCCATGGCCATGATAGATTGAAATGATAGAAAGAGTTTCTATTAGAGTTTTCACATCGAACTTGAATTGAATGATTAATTCATATGATGGAAATTAGGGATTGACGAGATCATCTTAACCCTAATCCGATCGAGGCTCAAGATAGAGGAACTTAATCACATAGGTAACTGCACCAAAAGGTTCATTTTCAATTTTGATGAGTTGCCACCATATGCTGCTAGGTGGCACTGGTGGATTTTGAGAGCAATTAGAATGATTTGGATGATGGATCATACTAGTTGTCTGAATCAGAAAAGTTTTGATCCATCGGAAGGTGTTTCGATGATGGCAATGATAGAGATCATGATACATCTCATTACCATATGGAACTGAATCTAACTGGATCACACAAATAAGGGTTTGGATCTGGATATTATCAATTGGACTACCCCAATTCAATTGATTTGAATAATATTTAATTAGGTTCAAGAAAATCATGCTAGCACACGATTAAGCCTGAAATTCTCCTTCAACAATCATTAAAAATTATCTCGACTGAGCCAAATGTATTTGGACTCACTCAGAAACCTTTATTTGGTTTGACTGAAGCTTATCCAAGTTAGAAAAGGGTTGTCTTAATTTATAAGATAAATTTGAGACAATACCTACCATTTTTCGTCACCTGCTAAATCTTGTTAATTGATTTTGGTCAAACATTGACCTTTGACACTTAGATATCTGCCCATGTGTCATGCACCCATAGAAGAGTAGATGGGGCTTTGTCCTCCTGTTAAAGAGAGAAAAGGGAGCGGGCGCATGCCTAGGGAGGCATGTGCCCATATGGGACTCCAGTTGCTTCATGCTCTCTACTTGGGTGGAGCCAAAGACTCTTCTTTGACCAATCTTGGCACTACCAAAGGAGGTTTATGAGGGACTCTAATTTAATTGGATTAGATGATATCATTCCATCAATCAAATTTAGATCTGATTGCACAAAGAGCCATCATTAGCCGAGATGATGTGGCACTACATGGTGCAGCAGGATCTATATAAATCCTGTTTGCGCCTAAGATTGAGAGCTTCTACCCTTTGCCCATACCACATAGCCCCTCTCTCTCCTTCTCCATGTCTTCTTTAGATTCTCTCTCTCTCCTCTCCATGCCCAAAAGGTTTTGGGCTTCAGTTTGGTGCGATCCAAGCAAGAGAAAGGCGACAAAAAAGCAAGAAGGTAGCACTGCTGCAAGATACAACACCTGATCTTCAAAAAATATTTTGAAGATCTTCAAGATCAAATCCAGATCTAATCTTTAGAGTACAGATTAAGAAGAAGATCTTCAGATCTTGCCCGAGTGGATATCTATAGAAGCCAGGCGCTTGCGTGGCTACATCCAGAACCTCTGGCAACCATTAGGATCATCAAAGGATAATAGGATGACCCACAATAAGGTACAATTAAATTAGATTTAATTTATTTTATTTTTATTTTATTTTATTAGATCGATAAAATCAGATATGAAGAGTCTCATATTTGATTTGGATGTAAGAGAAAATTTTTGAAATATCCCTCTTGATCTAATCAGATCTGAACGAACTTGATCCAAAAAATAAGATTTTTTCTTTGTCGAGGTCGAACCATTAGCAAAAATTACTAAGACCAAGGTATAGAACTTCATCTGAAAGTCAATCATCTATCAGTTTAGTCTACCCCAAACTCTCATAATAGATAACGGTCGATAGTTTGCTGGGATGAGATTCGCTGAGTTCTGCAAAGATCTAAATATCTTTCATCACTTCACATCAGTGGCCCATCCGTAGGCAAATGGTGAAGCAGAGGTGACCAATAGAATCTTACTGTAGGGCATCAAGGCAAGGCTTGAAAGAGTAAGAAGGACCTAGGTAGACGAACTCTACCATGTCCTCCAGATGTACCAAACTACTCAAAGACTGTCAATTGGGAAAACACCATTCACCTTGGCCTTTGGAATAGAGGCTGTCATCCTAATCGAGCTTAAACTTCCATCAGCATGGATCGTGGCCTTCAATGAGCAGCGTAACTCACAAGACCTTAGAGTCAACCCCGATCCACTGAAGGCAAAAAAAGAAGTCCACATTTGGATGGCAGCCTACAGACAAAAAGTAGCCAGATACTATAACTCTAGAGTAAAAAGCAAAGCATTCAGGGTGGGGGACTTAGTACTTCGACGAGCATCCATTTTGCAATCTTAGAATCAAGGAAAGCTTGCTCTAAATTGAGAAGGTCCGTATAATATAGAGAAGGTCATCCAGCTTGGAACTTATCGTTGAAAGAGCTCGGAGGAGCAACACTCCCGCGGCCTTAAAATTTAGAAAATCTAAGAATGTACTATCAGTAACTTTTCTTTAATAAAACTTTTCTATTTTAATATCGTTACTTCTTGGCATAAAAATTACATGATGACAAATAACTCTCTGAAATAATCTAAAGTGGTCTATTAGGAATAGGAGGAGAACCTCGTCCTAACGTGAGCAAAGTTGAAGACCTCGTTAAATTAAGATGAGATGATGGGAGAAGCCCTACCAATGGCCCTAATGTGCCCCTACAGTCCACTAAGAATAGGAGGAGAATCTCATCCTAACGTGAGCAAAGTTGGAGGTCTCGTTAAATTAAGCCGAGATGAGGGAAGAGGCCCTACCAACGGCCCTAATATGCCCCTACAGCCCATTAGGAACAAGAGGAGAACCTCATCCTAACATGAGCAAAGTCGAAGGCCTCGTTAAATTAAGACGAGATGAGGGGAGAGGCCCTGCAAATAGTGCTAATGTGCCCCTACAACCTATCAGGAATAGAAGGAGAACCTCATCCTAATGTGAGCAAAGTCGAAGGCCTCATTAAATTAAGACGAGATAAGGGGAGAGGCCCTACCAATGGCCCTAATGTGCCCCTACAGCTCGTTAGGAATAGGAGGAGAACCTCATCCTCACGTGCGCAAAGTCTAAAATCACATTGAACTAAGACAAGATGAGGAGAGAGGCCCTATCAATGGCCCTAATGTACCCCTACAGTCCTTAGGAACCGGAGGAGAACCTCATCCTAACATGAGCAAAATCGAAGGTCTCATTAAATCAAAATGAGATGAGGGGCGAGATCCCATCGATGGATCTGACGAACCTCTATGATCTTGCAAAGGGTGGAAGGTCGAGGCCTCGCTAATCTAAAATAAGAAAAAGGCCAAGACCCTACTAATGACTGTCGTGCACATTCTCCTATGACCACGCCAAATGCCAAAGGTAAAACCCCATCCTAATCTATGGAACGGACCTCTAGCCCGACATTCATGATAAGCATCTCATTAGAAATGAAGTAAAGAAAAATGAGGCACCCAGAATCATGTCTACAAGAGATGACAACAAAAAAAAAAGAGATACCATTTTGTTATGGAGTTATGTTCATTACAAATAAAAGTCAATAAGGTCGATTATACAGAAGGTGGGCACGCTACAAGCAAAATGAAGGTCGGTAAGGACCAATTGTGTGAAAGAACAAATGCATTACAAATGGAATGAAGATCGATGAAATCGATTACATAAAGAAAAAAGAAAGAAGGTGAAGTCCTAAGGCAGCCCGGGCTCTTCAGACTTTG
The DNA here is from genome assembly GCA_006176705.1 of Cocos nucifera. Lineage (NCBI taxonomy): Eukaryota > Viridiplantae > Streptophyta > Magnoliopsida > Arecales > Arecaceae > Cocos > Cocos nucifera. The sequence continues at coordinate 59,980 of QRFJ01005231.1, read as the reverse complement.
GGCTATCGACTCTAGCCATCACCCAAGCTTCCTTTAGTCTGAAGATCTCCTCCTTGAGCTCTTTCTTCTTATATAGGCCTTTGATGTACATTCTGTTGGTGTACACAAATTTGGCCTCGAGTTCTCATCGCTGCTCCCTCAAGACTTCAGATTCAGCTTCAGCATCCTTGATGGCTTGACGGTCGCAGGTCAACTGGAGCTTCAACTATTGAACTTCAGCTTTCTCCACCCCGACAGCCTCCGAGAGCTCATCGATTGTCCTCCTTAGAGAGGCGAGCTTCTTAGATTTGCTGCTTGATATAGCCTACCGAACACTATAAAACTTTCACTAGAAATAGGTTGCCTCATCCCTGGCAGTCTTTAGCTCATCTTCAAGCCTGGACATCTTTCCTGCCCAGGTCGCTCGATAACTATTGTGCCGGTCCTCAGCATCTTAGAGCTGCTTCTAAAGTTGGAATAACTTTTTCGACCAATCGCAATCATACCGGGCTTTGTCTGTGGACCACAGCGAACTTCCTTCCAAGAGATGGATCTTTTCTTTTGCCTTCTTAAGATCAACTTCAAGAGAGCCAATGTTCGCTGTCAGCACCCAAGATTTGTCGCTCACATTCCTCCAGAGTTCGGCAAGCTCCTTCTCAAAATTCTCTTTTCGGATGCTGAAGCTCATGGAATCCTTCATGTGCAAGCTTCGAAGGCGAGTGACTTCTTTAGTCACCTCCAAAGCATTCTTTCGAGAGGCCTGATGGTCGGCCTCAATCTTCTTCAACTTTTTTTTAAAATGGTGGACTTCCTTCTTTAAACCCTTTATCAAAGGCTTGAACGAAACTTCCTGAGGTAAGGGGTCAACGTCAACCGGAGAAAGGGGGTCATGACCCCGGTTGTTGGATGCATTCTAAATCATATGCAATGTAGAGTGCAAAGAAAATGAGGGATTTGCTTTCATTACTTCAAATATTTTTGATACATAAAAAAAAATAGAGAGAAAAGAAAAGTTCATAAACGTCAAAAGTTTAGACCTCGGGTGGCTCGCCCACTGGAGAGGTCGGGACATTCTCGACTACCTCCGACTCTCGAGTAGGCCAGGATGCTGCACTTGTAGGTTCTGGAACCTTCGAAGTAACTTCGATGGCATGGATAGTGGGGGCAACCTCAGCATCAGCATACGAAGGGCCAACTGTATTCTCTGGCTCCTCTATGAGGAGGTCTAGATCGATGTCAGGAAAGTTCTCGATGACTCGACCCAAGCAGATCTGAAATCCTTCCAACAAAGATTCATGAGCGAAGTCTATTTTGATGTCCTCCATATCTTTGGAGGACTTAAAATCTTGCATGACCCTCTTCATAGTGGCATTAACCTTCTCCGTGCCTTCCTTCTTTCCTCCTTCTCAAGAGCTAACTCGGCCCTCAACTTCACCATCTCTTTGCGCTCCTCCCTAAACTCCTTCCAAAGGTGTTCGACTTCAGATGAGTGAGTTTTCGAGGCTACCTTCAGAGCATCGACCTTGGCTTGAGCCTTCTCGGCTTCTGTGTGGGCTTCCTCAAGGGCCCTGAAAGCTTCAACCCATCTCTGGTTTGCCATCTCGGAGTGAGCAAAAAGATAGTGTCCCAACTGCAAAATAAAAAGCGAGTCAGAATTCTAGAAGATCCCAACTTTAAAGCTCGAAGGGCATGAAGTTAAAATCAAAAGAAGCCACTTACCTCTAGAAAGGTAGCGAAGAACTCATTGAACCTCTCAACGTCGTCCTTCTAGTGCATCCTCTCTACAATATGGGGAAGGACGCTTCCCTCCATTAGTGATCGGATGACCTCTCAATCGTCTAGGGAATCCTGCCCTTGGCTAAGATCCTCTCCCTCAGAGCTCTTAACCTTTTGTCTGACTTTCTTGCCGATGGCCTTCTTCTTCTTCTTCTCCACAACTTTCTCTTGTTGAACAGGAGCAGAAGGGGCGGCCTCATTAGACAAGACCAGGCTCGGTGTGGTAACAACGGGCTCGAGGGTCGGCATGGCCCAAATTATCATGGCCTGGCTCGATTCTCTAATTCAAGCCTTCTTCTATGGTTTCCCAAAAGGACCACCCTTCCTCTTAAGGGTTCTGATTTCCTTCGCCAAGCAGTTCCATTCCTCTGGAGTCATTTCTACAAAAAAGATAAATTCAGAAGGTCAAAAGAAAGGATACCACCCAACTGACTGAATATGAAAAACTACCTATTGGGTTAAGAGAACTGAGACTGAAATTGAACAAGGTTTGCTTGTCCAAAAGTTTAGGGATCGATAGAGCATTAAAGGACTTTAGCTTATCGACTAAACTCCGATCCTCGCTTTCTAGCCTAGGGGCTCAGCGGATCGATTTTCTTATCTCACCCCATGGAGGAAGCTTTAACCCTAAGGAGGGATGGGAGACAAAAAAGAATTTTTCCTTTCAGTCGTGAATAAAAGAAGGAGCACTTTTAAACAGTCCCTTTTTGCCAAACTACGAAGATACATATCATCAATCCTTGGCAGTTGGATGGCATTTGAAGGTGAAGAAATTACAGAATAAGGAAATGGTAGGTCGAGCCCCCACCATGGTGCATAAAGAGAGAGATCCTATGATGAATCTAAAGGAATTCGACGCCATAGCAGCAAGAAAAATATTGAGAAACCTAAATAGATTAACTACAAAAGGAGGCAAGGATAACCTAAGCCCAACCTGAAGGGTTTCGACATACAGATAGGTTCGATCAGGAGGAGGTGAGCAAACTCAATCGTTAGGTCCAGAAAGTTTGAGCTCGTATTCAGAAAAAATTCTGAACTGAATCCTGGCTAGGGAAAGGTTGTCGGACTGAAGTCTATAGAAAATGGTTGCAGGCACAAAAGGATGGGCCGACTCCAAGGGTTCAACCTCCTCAGGAGATGGGTTCACCAATGTTAGAGGGGCCAGGCTCCTAGAATAAGTTGACCAGGATCCCTCGTTAGACATTTGGATCAAAGTGAAATCGAGGAATCGCCTAAAAATCAAAAATAACAAGATGTACAAACTTCGACAAAAATAGAAAGAGTGAGAAAGCAAAACGTGCAGAAATAATCCAAAAAAATATTGGAGGGCTAACCTAAATCAGCTGGGAAGAACAAGGAGATGGCGAATGTAGTGAAAATCGAATGGGTTTGCGCCTGGAACCAAGAAAAATGGAGGAAGAAGCTTGGGCCCTCGCACGAGATGAAGAAGGAAATCGGAGGAAGGAGATAAGGATTTCAGAAGAAGTAAAGGCTCGAAGGAGGAGGATGGGTTTAAGTAACCTCTGAATTTCCTAGACAGTTATGATTGTAGATTTCCTCCAACTGATCTCTGATCGATGCATGTCCCACTTATCATGGCAGAAAGCTTCCAACGGGTAGATCCTTAATAACACCATACTTCGAGCAGACTTCTGACAGGAAATTTGAAAAATATCTTTTTGGATCACCATGCATTTACAAAACTTTGATGCCAGTCCGGTAAAAGCCAAAACTTTCCATCCAACCAAGACGCAGGAAACCCAACAGCATTGAAAAATTTTTCGAACTTTGACAGTCTCCATTTTACTACCATCCTTCAAACTTCAAACTCGGGAGTAGGAGGACTAGTGTTGGGGATAAATCCATGCTTGTCGAAGTTCAACTAAGACTTCAACTCTTGATCAATTTCATCTGATTGTAGCTATAACAATTGAACCTCAACCTGCAGGAGTATTCAAACTCTGAATCATTCTGAGATGGCTGACCTTCAACACTGCAGTCAGATAATCCAATTGGTTGGGAAGATCGATTTTAGATTCAATGGGGCATTGCAGATTCCTTCTCCAGATGAACTTGAATAGTTAATGCTTCTGTCCTAGAGAACCGGCTAAGTACTCAACTCCTATGCATCCCATTCGGCCGATCTCCTTTCAGTAAGCTATGTGACCCCACTTGGATGAACTTCCTTGGACCCCCCTTTTAGTAGAATCTTACTCAAACTCCTCCTAAATTTCTCCTTCAGTGAAACTTCTTCAGTAGTCGAACTTCTTTCGAACTGCCCCCAGACGAACTTCAGCATCTTATCATTATTCACCAGTGAGCAATCCTGAGAATGGCCGAACCTCAAAGGAATAGCAGAGATGCCAGTATTTCAGTCGTGCTTGCTTATTATGACCATCAGTCAATACTTGATCTAGGCGGACCCCTCATAGTCAGACTCCTTTCGATTGGATGTCTTTCAGGCCTCTTCATCGGTTGAACCCCTATTGGAGTTCTCTTTCGACCGAATTCCTTCCAACCGCCTGAAAGGACCACGGCATACACCTTCAACATAGCGAATAAAAGCCAATGCATGATCAATCTTGAGAACCTCCTAACTCTTCCGGAACAACAACATCCAAGAGCCCTTCATCGCTTGTAATTGCCCCATCTAAACTCCAGCTGTTAAGTCTCCAACAGACTAGCATATCACAATAACGGACACCACCCTCCATAACAAACCCCACGTGGCCTCGAACGGCCCATAACCAAGCGGTTGCGGCTGTCACTATCAATTTGTTACAAGCTCCGGGGCTATAAAAGGGATCCTCCAAATATGTTTTCTTCAAGCTCTTTTCTCCCTATCGGTACTCTACAACTTTATCTATTGAGTTCTCCATTTTTGTTGATCGAAAGAGATGACTTGATCGTCGAAGGATCTTACCGGAGCCACCCCCCAGGCTCTGGATGAGACATGTTTTGTAGGTCACTAGCGGCGACCTCGTTTTCTCTGACTCCAGTGCTTCTCTAGCAACAATCAGATTTCGCATCAATAAATCCAATCACACAGATAGTTGTACCGAGAGGTTCATTTTTAATTCTACTAGATTGCCACCATATATTGCTAGGTATCACAGATGGATTTCGGGAGCAATTAGAATGATCGTGATGATTAACCATTCTAATTGTGTAAATCAAAAAAATTTTGGTCCATCAAAAGGTGTTTTGATGATGTTGATGATAGAGATCATGACATATCTCATTACTATATGAAACTAAGCCTAACTAGATCATACAAACAAGGGTTTAGATTTGGATGTGATTAATTGGGCAAATCTAGTTTGATTGATTTGGATTAGATCCATTAGATTCAAGAAAATCGTGCTGGCACATGATTGAGCCTAAGATTTTCCTTCTATAGTCTTTCTAGTCCATTTCAACTGAGCCAAATTGATTTGGACTCACTTGAGAATCCTGTATGGGTTTATCTTAGTCTGACTAGAGCTTGTCTAGATCAAAAAAGGATTATCTTAATCCATTAGATGGAAATAAGACCATACCTGCTAATTCCTAACACAGCCTGCTATTTTTGGTTTAGTCAGGGCATTGACCCTATCTTTGCAGGAATTGAAGGGTATGGCATGCACCCCCTATATTTTTGATCTAGGGTGCATGCACTAAGGAGTTTTCATCAAGGAATTGAGGTGGGCCCCCCATATGGCATGCGCACAATGAGAGGAGGCGTGGAGGAAGAGTTTGTTATGGAACAAACTCTTGGAGATAATTCTCCATGCCACGCTCATCTTCCAATCTATTTTGTGCAACATTTAAAGGGGTTATTTGGGTGACAAAACTAGGTAGAGACCTAGTATTTCTCATGGGAAATTAGATTAAAATTTGATTAAATCAAGTAATTAGATTACTTGATAAAATAGGACTCTAGGGTTGGCACAGGGTCTATTTAAAGACCCTACACCCTAGGGTTTGTAATCCTTGATCTCCCACGCCCCAAGGCTGCTGCCCCATCTCCTCTCCATGCCTCCCTCTGATCCTCTCTTCCTTCTCTATACCCATACTAGGTTGGGCATAGGTTCAGCATTCAAAGTTTGATAGAAGCTAAAGGAAAGATCATGACAGGGTGTTCTACATCAAGAGATTAGGTGCAGCCTCAAAGAATTATTTTGAAGACTTCAGAGATTCAGATCTGATCTAAATTTTTGGCATCAAATCTAGAAGGAGAGCACATCCTAATCCAGCTAGAGTGAACTCTGGTAGAGGCCAGGCACTTGCGTGGCTTGATCCAGGACCTCAGGCTTTCGTTCATCATTGTCAGGATAATTATCTATCCTAAACTAGTAACAACTATTGTTACTAATTTATTTTAATTTTATATTTTATATTAGATCACTAGGATTAAATTCAAAAACTCTCAGATCTAATTAAAAACTTTTTAAAAAATTTTAAAAATTTTTGCTATAGATCAAATCAGATCAGATCGATCCTATGGCAGAAAAATAGTTTTTCCTTCAATTGGTATCCGAGCTAGATTTGTAGTTCTTCAAATCAAATTTTGATCTAATTTTAATTTTATTTTTGATTTGATATTAATGATTTTAGATGTCACATCAGATGTGATCAAATCTAAAATTAATAGATTAATTAAAAATTTCATATATATGCTGATATATGAGATGCATGACTAGACAAGGTTTTAGAATTATTCTATGTGTAGTCTAAAATAAATTTTTCTTTGATATGACTAGTTAGATTTTTATTTTCAAATATTATAAGAGTTATAATCAGATCTAAAATTAAAAAATTAAAATATAAATTAATACATGAGATTTATTTAATGCATGTCTAGACTAGCTATATAGAATTGTTCTATGTATTGTTTAGAATAGAATTTTGTATGATACGATCATTTAAAATTTTTATTTTTCAGATGTTATATGAGATATATCATATCTAAAAATATGCATATGTTGATTAAATTTTGATACATGAGATGTATACAAAGCATGCAAAGTTAGATCTATAATTTTATATGCGATATATGTTGTAGATCTAATTATTTGTAGTGTAATTATTATTTTTGATTAAGACATTCTCCTTGGTCTTTCGATCATAATAGTAAGAATGGTTTAAAGGCCCTCTCTTTCCATTCAATTGGATGCTCTTATGATGTGTAGGGATGCTGCATGTCTATTCTTAATCAAAAATCAAAACTTACTTTTTTGCAAAATCCTAAATCCTAAAACCCAAGGATTTTTATGGGTGTTTTATTTATGAACACAAATTTAATTAAGAATTTAGATGTAAAACTAATTAGATCTAAAAATTATGAATTTTCAAATCTAAGGCACTTTCATAAAATTAGGTTTGGGTATGGGTAGCTCAATTATGTCTAGTGATTGATCAAATCAAATCATGAGTTGATTCGGTGGGACCAAGAGTGCTTAGAATTGATCAATCCAATAGGATTAAGTCTAGGTTAAGGTCAACTCATAGTTATATATGGTCGACCAAATCAAGATCTAATTTGGCTCCACGGTTTAAGCCTAGATTGTAGGCTAACCCAATTAGTTCTAATTTGATAAATAAGTGTCTAAGATAAGTTTGACAGATATGACCAATGATCTTTAATTAGAAGCTACTTGACCTGAATGCATTCATGACGAGTTAATGGCATATTCCTCCTAATGATCTTACTTACCTGGCTAATTGGATCAACCCAGTTCTGATTTGAGATGGCTAATAATTCAAGCTAACCTATGCCACCAGATTAGTCATAATTGTTATGACTAAGTCAAGTCAAGTCTAAGAGACCTAAATCAAATGTTCCTAAGAAAATATTAAGTCATAGATCTTCAACCATCGTAGATGTATGGGCCCTTCCCAGGGTTGATTATTATCGACTGGTCATAGTGGTTCAATTGCAATGAAAAGATGCAACCATATCTATAAGCCATTGGATGCTATGGATTGGAGGATGGGTTGCGCTCAATATTTTGAATATGTTGAGGAACCCAATCAAGAATTTAATTCATGCAAATGGTGGGTCTGACTTAACTAAGAATTGGAGTAATATTCCAGGCACGATGAGCTTCATGAATTAGAGATCAAGTTTGGATGCATCATGATTAGAGAATCATTAGACAAAAGTTGTCCATCCATTGGGCTGACCCATCATCAATAATTGTTAGGTGAGATGGTGAGCCAATCGATGGGACTGCACCATCCACTAAAAATCAGTAATCATTGAGATTTTTACATCTCTGCTAAGAGAGTGTAGGGATTTGAGAAAATAATGGAAGCCAAATTTGTTTGAAAATTAAATTCATAAATAAATTGGTTAAGTCTAATTATAATATATAACTAGAAATTTTGACTCTCTATAAGAAAATATCTGCGTCCAACCCACTAGCTCGATTCCTAGACACCCACATATTGACCAAACTCAATTACAAGGATTGACTCTAAAACTTCAAAATTATTTTAGATTTTAAAAAATTGACTCATTTATTGGACAAGAATTCCTCCACCTTGCTAGCACGTCTATCCACTGATCAGAAAGTGTCTTTAGAGAAATGAATGAATGAAGATAATAAAGCTAAGTACTATATGTTAAGCTCGATGTCTGATGAGCTTCAGCGCCAACATGAAGATATCATGACTGCTCGCCAAATGTTGGCTCACCTACAAGAGTTGTTTGGTGAAGAGAGTTGCACAGTCAAGTATCAAGTCATAAGAAAACTTTTTAAGGCTCAAATACATGATGGATAGTCGATCCAAAATCATTGTCTGATAATAATTAAGGACTTAGAAGAGCTTGAGAAGCTCCATGTCAAGTTGGATAGGGACCTGTAAATTGATGTGATGTTGCAGTCCTTGACTGATGCATATGGGCAGTTTATCATGAACTTTCATATGTATAAACTATAATGTACCTTGATTGAATTAATGAATATGCTGGTTACTACTGAGCTTTCTTTAAAAGGTTCAAAGGGCTCAGTGCTTGCTGTGACGTGGACTTTCTCTAAAAGAAAGTCTTTTGGAAAGAAGAAGAAATCTACAAAGAAGTAGAAGATAGAAGGTGGAAAAAAAAGAAGAAGGGAGAACCAAAGAAGAAGGTCGCCGACAAAGAAAAATATTTTCATTGCAACATCGACGACCATTGGAAGTGGAACTATCCTTTATACCGAGCCAGCCGGAAGAATAAGGAGGCAGATCCTTCTGGAGGTATGCTCATAATTGAATCTAATCTTATGGTTTCTTCTATATCTAGTTGGGTGCTTGACTCTAGTTTGAGTGCTCACTTGTGCACTTTCATGCAGAATCTTGAGAAGAACAGAAAGCTAAGGGATGAAGAGATGATCCTGCATGTCAAAAATAAAGTAAGAGTTGCTATTGTGGCCATGGAAATTTATCCTCTTCGACTATCATCTGATTTAGATTTAGTACTTAGAGACTATTATTTTGTGCCTGCAGCAAGCAAAAATTTGATTTTTGTTCCTTATTTAGCATAGAAAGATTATGTAATCAGCTTTCTTCAGAACCACTATACTATTCCTTTTAAAAGAAATAAAATTATAAGTGGTTTCTTAATTAATGATCTCTATCAGTTTCATGTTGATATATCTGTGTTAAATATCAAGCAAAATGTGAATGCCATAGGAACAAAATGACCTAGGGATAGTCTAAATAAAAGGTATCTATGGCACCTTAGACTAGATCATGTACCTGAAGATAGGATTAATAAATTAGAAAAATTTAGACTAATGGATCCGTTGACTTTTGAGTCATACCCGATTTGTGAATCATGCTTTTAAGAGAAATTGACTAAGCTCCCTTTTGTAGGACATGGGGAAAGGGCCACGGACCTACTTGCCCTAATACATACTGATGTGTGTGGCTCATTTGATGTGCTGGCTAGAGACAACTATATCTACTTCATTACCTTTATCGATAATCTATCTTGATATGGGTATGTGTACTTAATGAGATATAAGTCTAAAGCCTTTGAAAAGTTTAAAAAATTTAGACACAAAGTAGAAAAGTAAATCAAAAAGTCTATTAAGGTTCTTCGATCAGATCGAGGAAGTAAATACCTTAATTAAAAATTTTTAGACTATCTTAAGAAAAATAGTATAGTCTCCCAATGGACTCTACCTAGAAAATCTTAACTCAATAGAATTTTTGAATGGAAAAATCAGACATTATTAGTCCGATCTATGATGAGCTTCACAGACCTTCCTGATTTTTTTTGGAGACAGTCTAATGACATCAACATACTTACTAAATAGGATTTTTTCTAAAATCTTTTCTACCATACCATATGAGATATGGCATGATAAGAAACCAAGTCTGAGTCATCTCAGAATTTGGGATTGCTTGGCCCATGTTAAGAAATAGTAGGTGGGCAATTAGAGTCAAGGTATTTTAGAGCTTGATTCATTGGATATCCTAAGGAGTCACTAGGATATTATTTCTATCTTTCGAAAGATCATAATGTGATTGTGAGTCGACATGCCATCTTTTTTGAAAAATAGTTTATTCAAGATGGTGGCATCAAAAGATAGATTAGGCTCGAGGAGGTCTTCAATGAGCAACAAGCTAAGAAACCTAAAAAATCAAATCAATTAGAGCTAGTCCAAACACAACCTCCTCCACCTTGTTGATCAGGTAGAATTTTCCATCCTCTTGAGAGATACTTAGGTACCATTTTAGAGGATATAGAGAAAATGTTCCCCATAAGAAATGAGGTTCATGGTGATGATCCCAAGTCCTATGATGAGTTGATATTAGATATCGACTCTGAGAAATGGTTAAAGACAATAAAGTCAGAGATTGACTCGATGCGCTCGAACCAAGTCTAGACCATAGTAGATCCACTTGAAGGTATTGTATCTATTAGGTGTAAATAGATCTTCAAGAGAAAGATAGATGTACATGGAAATATAGAGACATTCAAAGCTAGGCTCATAGCAAAAGGATATAGTTAGTAAGAAGGCATTGACTATCAGGAGATCCTTTTGCCAATAGCCATGCTAAAATCCATCCGCACACTACTTGCTGTTGCAGCTTATTTTGATTATGAAATATGGTAGATGGATATGAAAACAACGTTCTTAAATGGATATCTTGAGGAAGATATCTATATGGAATAGCCGCTTGATTTCACATCCAGTGATAGTGATTATAAGGTCTGCAAGCTGCAAAGGTCCACTTAAGCAAGCATCTTAGAGTTGGAATGCTCATTTTAATGATGTGATCAAATCATTTGATTTCATCAAAAATGAGGAGCTGTGTGTATTCAAAAAAGTTAGTGAGAGCGCTGTTGTCTTCCTCGTACTGTATGTGGATGATATCCTCCTAATTGGGAATGATATTCTTATATTGACATCCATCAAAATATGGTTGTCAAAAGAGTTTTCTATGAAAGACCTAGGAGAAGTATCTTTTATATTAAAAATAAAGATCTATAGGGATCGACCGAATAGGATGATGGGTCTATCATAGAAGATGTACATAGAGGAGGTGCTGAAGAGGTTCAGCATGAAAAACTCCAATAGGAGATTGGTACCCTTCAGACATGGCATTCAACTCTTCAAGAAGATATGTCCCAACACACCTAAGGAGATTGAATATATGAGTAAGATTTCTTATGCTTCGATAGTAGGAAGCCTCATGCATGCCATGTTATGTACACGACTTGATATTATGCATGCCATGAGTGTCCAAGCAAATATTAGTCAAATTCAGATGAAGAGCACTGGACTTCTGTAAAATGTATCCTTAAGTACTTGAGAAAGATAAAGGATATGCTGTCGCTATTTGGTAATGGAGAACTCTAGGTCCAAGGGTATACAAACTTAGACTTTATGTCTGATATAGATGATTGAAAGTTGACATCTGACAGTCTGTTTATGTGTAATGATGGAAGAGTTCCAAGTAGACCATGATAGTAGATTCCACCATAAAAGTAGAATACATTGCTGCATCGAAAGCTATAAAGAAGGTACAAGAAGTTCACCACATAGCTTAGAGTGATGCCATCGGATGCCGTCCCTCTGTACTACGAGAACAATGGTGCCATAGCCCTAGCTAAGAAGTCGAGGTCTCACCAAAAGTCGAAGCATATCAAGCAGCGATATCACCTTATCTATGATTACCTCGAGAAGGGTTACGTCAAGGTGAAGAGAGTCAACATTGCCGACAATGCGACTGACCCCCTTACGAGGCCATTGAGCTAGCAGAAGATCGAAGCCCACTTTGAGAAGATGGAACATAGATTTATAGCCAATTAGATTTAGGTCAAGTGGGAGTTTGTTAGACATGTGCCTTAGAAGCCAAATTAGCTGGTACTTGTAATACACATTCTAGAAGTATTTTTATAATTTTGATTATAAATTAATAAAAAAAATATTTTCTATCGTATTATGTATTTAAAAAGTTTGTGATATATCCTGTGAGTTAACGGGTATGATAAATGCATATTTTCAATGGTTGAAAATTTAAGGCATGTGTTGTCATAATTAACTCATTAACTACTCCTGATCATAGGATCGTCACCAGGATGGTGATCAATCAAGAAGATCGATGTATGATTGCTTTCTTAGGATAGATGAGTCTTGAGTCTATGATGTAGAGATAACGAAGCAAGAGTACAGGTACTCCTTAGAGAACGAGGGCACTGAGCATGACCATCTCGAGCAATCATAAGGAAGACTACCTTTTTGTCAATGACTAAGCTCGATGCTGCAGTTGTGTGTCTTGTTGTTAAACCTAAGGTGCATCAACAATTTACCTTGAGTGCGTTATAGTTTGACTACACTATAACTTAGTCTCCTAGCTATTCAGAATCCTGAGGTGTATGTTGGCTATAGCATGTTTATTGTAGGGACTGGTTCACACCAAGATAGGATCTATCAACCTCGATAGATGAGGAGTAGTCCTATGATGATCATGAGATTGAGTCATTAAGCCCATGGCTATGGCAGTGTGATATAATAGAAAAGAGTTTTCTATTAAGGTTTCACATCAGACTCGAATCGAATGATTCAATCATATGATGGGGTGTTGGGTTTGACGAGTTTATCTTAACCCTAATCCTATCGAGGCTCATGATAGAATAATCCAATCACACAGATAGCTATATCGAGTGGTTCATTTTAGTTTTGAAGGTTGCCATCATATATTGCTAAGTGTCACTAGTGGATTTTGGGAGCAATTAGAATGATCCTAATGATCAATCATTCTAATTATGTGAATAGAAAAAGTTTTGGTCCATCTAAAGGTATTTCGATGATATCGATAATAGAGATCATGATATATCTCATTACCATATGAAACTAAACCTAACTAGATCGCACAAATAAGAGTTTAGATTTAGATGTGATCAATTGGGCTAACCTAGTTCGATTGATTTAGATTAGATCCAACTAGGTTCAAGGAAATCATGCTAGCACATGATTCAGCCTAACATTCTTCTTCTATAGTCTTTCTGATCCATTTTGACTGAGCCAAATTAGTTTGGACTCATCTGAGAATCCTGTATGAATTTATTCTAGTCTGATTGGAGCTTGTCCAGATTAAAAAAGAATTGTCTTAATCCATCAGATGAAAATAAGATAATACCTGCTAATTCCTAACACAACCAGCTATTTTTGATTTCATCAAGATATTGACCCGATCTTTGCAGGAATTGAAGGGTATGGTATACGCCCCTTATATTTTTGATCTGAGGCACATGCCCTAAGGAGTTTTCATCAAGGAATTGAGGTGGGCCCCCCATATGGTGTGCGCATAATGAGAAGAGGTGTGGAGGAAGGGTTTGTTATGGAACAAGCTCTTAGAGATAATTCACCATGCCACACTCCTCTTCTCATCCATTTTATGCAACATTTATAGGGGTTATTTGGGCAACAAAACTAGGTAGAGATGTAGTATTTCTCATGAGAAATCAGATTAAAATCTGATTAAATCAAGTAATTAGTTTACTTGATAAAATAGGACTCTAGGGTTGGCATGGGGTCCATTTAATAACCCTACGCCTTAGGGTTTGCAATCCTTGATCTCCCATGCCCCAAGGCTGTCACCCCATCTCCTCTCCACAGCTCGCTCTGATCCTCTCTTCCTCCTCTATGCCCATACCAAGTTGGGTGCAGGTTCAGCATTCAATGTTTGATAGAAGCTGAAGGAAAGATCGTGATAGGGTGTTCTACATGAAGAGATCAGGTGCAGCCTCAAAAAATTATTTTGAATGCTTCAAAGATTCTGATCTGATCTAAATTTTTGGCATCAGATTCAAAAGGAGAGTACATCTAGATCTAGCTTGAGTGGACTCTAGTATTGGCCAGATAGGTGCATGGCTTGATGCAGGACCTCAGGCTTCCATTGATTATCGTTAGGATAATTATCCACCCTGAACAGGTAACAACTATTGTTACTAATTTAATTTTATTTTATTTTTAATATCAAATCACTAAGATTAGATCTAAAAACTCTCAGATCTAATTAAAAATTTATAAAAAATTAAAAAAAAATTTCTATAAATCAGATCAGATCAATCATGTGGTAGAAAAATAGTTTTTTCTTCATTAAATTCTCAACTCTTGAAAAATATGCATTATCATGCCTGTTAACTCAAAGAATGTATCTCAGACACTTTAAATATACAATGTGATGAAAAATAATTCTATTATTAATTTTAGTTAAACTAATAAAAATGCTTCTAGAAAGTATTTTATAAAGTGTTGGTTAATCTGGCTTTTAGGGCACTCATCTAACATAAAGCACAGTAAGTTGCTTGCAAGCCATCATGGCGATCTCAGGTCTAAGAGATATTTATACTCATATCCCATTAGAGTAATTCTCAATAGCAGAATATTTTGAAGTTGGTCATATTTAGTGATAATGTACCCTACAGCTCACTTGTATGCTATACAAATGTCTCTACACTCTTTGGTTAAGAGGACAACCAACTAATATGGCATACAACGACCTACACTCGATAAATATTGCTATCTTAATTAACAACATATCATTTGGACATGAACAATTTAAGAACTAATCGATAAATCCTCTCTTTATCAAAATAAAATAGTCCTAAGAACTTTATCACAATATGAAGTTTATTAGAAGATGCAGACTTATAATAAAAAATATAAAAATAAAATTTTATTTAATAATAGATTATTTATATTTATAAAATAACACAACTATCAACCAACTGATGATTGGCTTTGCAACATATTTTTCGACAGGTTTTGCCCAGACCATTCAAAGCATTAATAATATCAGTAAATCTAAAAAATATATCAAAATGACTCATATTATTGTATTTTAAATAATTCATATTTATGAACAAGTAAATTAATTTTAGACTTCTTAACTTGGTTTGTTCTTTCATGAGCAACTTCTAATTTATCCTAAATTTTCTTTAAACATGTATAAATAAATATTCTATTAAATTTATTTACATCTAATGAATAATAAAAAAATATTAATGGCTTTAGGATTCAGTTGAGCATCTTTTTATCAAATTCATCCCAATCTTTTTCTGATTTGGGAGAAGACACTCCATTGATCAAGATTGTTGGTGTGTGAGGTCCATTACTTATAACTCTCCACGTGTGATAATCCAATGCTTGTATAAAAAATCTCATACGTGCCTTCAAAAATATGTAAATAGTGCCACTAAAGAGTGGTGGTCTAGAAGTAAATCGGCCTTCAGTAAATAAAGAACCAACTGGGGTTGCCATGATTTTTGGCTCAAGATGGCTGGCTCAACAAAAAATATAAGAGCATATGCTCTGCTACCAATTATTGCCTAGAATGTTAGCAACTCAAAAGGGAGATAGGAGACGGAGTGGGGGGGCCGAGGGTGAATTGGATTTTTAAAAAACTTTAAGCAAATTTAAAATCTAAATAATTATATGCTTTGGATAATTCAACTTTAGTGTAAGCAATGTGTATAAGATGTGCTATAGCAGAATTAAAAGAATGATGCAATGCACAAGTAAAGCATAATAAATAATAAAATATTTATAGAAATTCGATGCAATCTCATACTTACATCCACTTCCCAAGCTTTTCTTAAAAATTTTACTATTAGGGATAAACCCCGCTCCCGCCGAAGTTCAATCTGATGCTTAGCCTTCTGTAACTGGTAATCATGGAAGAGCTTCGATCAAAAATTCTCCTCCAATGGTCGGACCCCAACTGAACTCCTCCAGCAGTCAAACCTTAGCCGAACTCCTTCAGCCGATCGAACTCCTCAGTGATCGGATCCCAGTCGAACTCCTCCAGTGGCCAAACCTTAGATGAACTTTTCAGTCGGTCGAACTCCTCAGTGGTTGAGCCCCAGCCAAGTTTATCCAGAAGCCAAACTTTTTTCGAACCTCTTCCTCAGTCAGACTCCTCAAGGAGCCAAACTCCTGCCAGATCTCTCCTTCAATCGGATGCCTACAGAAGCTGAACTCCTTCCGAATCTCTCCTATAGTCAAATTTCTATAGGAGTCAAACTCCTTCCGAACTTCTCTTTCAGTCAGATTCCTCTAGGAGCCAAACTCCTTTCGGACACCTCCTTCAGTCAGATTTCTATAGGAGCCAAACTCCTTCTGGACTCCTCCTTCAGTCGGATTCCTCTAGGAGCCAAACTCCTTCCAGACTTCTCCTTCAGTCGGATTCCTATAGGAGCCGAACTCTTTCTGAACTTCTCCTTCAGTTGGATTCCTCCATGAGTTGAACTCCTTTCGAATCCCTCCTTTAGTCAGATTTCTATAAGAGCCAAACTCCTTCTAGACTTCTCCTTCAGCTGGATTCCTCCAGAAGCCGAACTCCTTCCAAATCTCTTCTTCAGTCGGATGCCTACAGGAGCTAAACTCCTTTCGAATCTCTCCTACAGTCAGATTTCTATAGGAGCTGAACTCCTTTCGGACTACTTCAATCGGATTCCTTTAGGAGCTGAACTCCTTCTAAATTTCTCCTTTAGTCAAGTTCCATCAGGAGTCGAACTCCTTCAGTCGGATTTCTAAAGGAGCCAAACTCCTTCTGAACTCCTCTTTCAGTCGGATTCCTTCAGGAGCCGAACTCCTTCCAGACTCCTTCAGTTAAATTTCTTCAAGAGCCGAACTCCTTCTGGATCTCTCTTTCAGTCGGATGCCTATAGGAGCCGAACTCCTTTCGAACTTCTCCTTCAGTCGGATTCCTCTAGGAGCCAAACTTTCTTTTGGATTTCTCCTTCAGTCAAGCTCCATCAGGAGCTGAACTCTTTTCAAACTCCTCTTTCAGTCAAATTCTATAGGAGCAAAACTTCTTTTGGACTCCTCCTTCAGTCAAATTTCTTCACGGGCCAAACTCCTTTCGGACTCCTCCTTCAGTCGAATTTCTACAAAAGTCGAACTCCTTCTGGACTTCTCCTTCAGTTGGATTCCTCCAGGAGATAAACTCCTTTCGAACTTCTTCTTCGATCAAACTCCTTTCGAATTTCTCTTTCAATCGGATTCCTCCAGGAGCCGAGCTCCTTCCACACTTTTCCTTTAGTTAAATTCTTCCAGCAGATTACTTCCAGATTTTAGCTAGCATTCCTTCTGGATGATCCTCTTTAGCCATATCTCCTTTAGGAGTCCGAACTCCTCTGAAATTGATGTATGTCAAAGCTCTTCACCGACTAATGCCTGCTTCCTCCGAACTTCGATTATTGAATCTCAACGAATGATCACCATCAGTCTGACGATGCCTCTTCCTCTCCGTACTGAACCCCACATGGCCTCGAGCGGCTCAGTATCGGACATCTACGATTGTCGCCATCAGTCTACTATAGGCAGCACCCCCTCTCATGTAGCTCTGAGTGGTCAGCTATCGGACGGCTATGGCTGTCACTATCAATCTGCTGCAGGTGGCACCCCTCTCATGCGGCCCCAAGCGGTCAGCTACCAAATAGCTATGATTGTTACTATCAGCTCCGAGCTTCATCTACAAAAGGAACCCTCCAGATACATTTTTTCTAAGCTCTCTTTTTCTTTCTAAAACTTTATGGAACTCTTTCCTGAGCACTCCATTTTTGTTGGCCAAAATAGCTGACTTGATTATCGGAGAGTCTTGTCGAAGCTACCACCATCGACTTTAGATGGAATTTTATTTTATAGGTCATCGATGGTGACCTCATCTTTCTAAACTTCCGTTCGATCCGACGTCAACTGAATTCTACATCAACATAATTGGCACTAGAGGAAGGACCTTCTATTCCTGAGGAACCCTTATTCTTAAACGAGTGCACAGCTGATCCTGTGAATCTTTTTGTTCAAGGTCCATCTCCATCCTCTCCCTCAACTCTAAGAAATGCCTCCAAAGAGGGCAACTACTTGAAGATCTACCACTTCTACCATCAGATCTAGGCCAGATCCATCTGTCCCTACTCCATTGCTGGTGCTTCAACCTCCTCCTCCACCGACGATCATGGTAGACTCAGAGCAGTTTAACCTACTGATGTAGTGAAATCAAAATCTCACCAAAATGATGCAGGCCATGCGATAGCCCCCGATGGCAGTTCTACTGAGAAATCTACCATCGGGATGTCAGAAACAAGTCCTAAGTAGGAGCACTTGGGCTAGCATACCCATCGCCCCTGGGAAGAAGAAACAGAGCCTTGCTTGGATCATGGTTCTTCTCTGGAAGGGACCTTCCCCATCCACAGTCAGAAGCCTTCAAAGACCTATGATCGAGATGACGTCCTCGATCAAAAATTATGAAAGATGGATCGATGGATTGAGGAGCTCAACCATGTCATCCTGGCTCACCATGACGATGTCCGCACCGATCCTCCTCCCCCTAAATTATGCAAGAGTTCGTTCGGTTGAATTTCAAGCTTCCCCAATTTGAAGGCTACAATAGAATCTCTGATCCAATCGATCATCTAGAAGCCTTCCGAATCGTGATGCTACTTCATGGCGCACTAGATGCAATATTATGCCAAGCTTTTCCATCTACCTTAAAGGAAGCAGCAAGAAACTGGTACTCGACATTGAAGTCAGGTACAATCTTCTTCTTTGATCAGATGAGCCATCAGTTTGTGGCTCACTTCGTCAGTAGCCGACATCTGTACCGAGGTTTGGATTTTTTGATGCACATCAAGTAGAAGGAGGAGGAATCCATCCAGGCTTATGTCATCTAATTTAATGCTACTGCATTAGAAGTTCAAAACCTGGATCAGTCAGTTGCGATGGTCGCACTCAAGGATGGTCTTCAGAAGAATGATTTGCTGTTCTTCCTGAAGAAGAAGTATCCTAGAAACTTTATCGATCTGCTAGCTCATGCTGAGGGATATGCCCGAGCAGAAGAAGCCTTCAAGTTAAAGGATGAGAAAATCGTAGGAGAGCGGCATAGACTCACCATTGATGGAGGCTCGAATGAATTTTGATCATGCTCACGGACTCCCCCCGAGTGCAAGTGAGCCCGAACTCCTTGTTGAGCTTGTCGTCAAAGAAGCTCTGATGGAAGGGCATAAAGAAGTTTCTCCTGAATGTTTCACAACTATGCCCCCCTCAATGCTCCATAGACGTTGGTCTAAACCAAGCCAATGGTGCTACCATAGCTAGAACCACCAATGAGGGAGGAATAATAAGGAGATCGGCCACCTTCTGACATTATCAACTCTATCTCTAGGGGCCTTAGTACTTCAACTAGCCGCCATCTCTCAACCTTAGAGCCAAGAGAAGCTTTCCCCAAATTGGAAAGGCCCATATGAAATAGAGAAGGTCGTCTGGCCTAAATCTTATCGCCTGAAGAAGCTTGGAGGAACAACGCTCCCACGATCTTGAAACTTAGAGAATCTGAGAATGTATTGCCGATAATTTTCTTTCAATAAAACTCCTCCATTTTAATATTATTATTTTTTGGTGCAAAAACTATCTAATGATAGGAAAGAAGCAATCAATAGTGGCCATATTAGGAACAAAAGGAGAACCTCATCCAAACGTGAGTAAAGTCAAAGGTCTCATTCATTTTAGATAAGATGGAGGGAGAGGCCCTGACAATGGCCCTTATGTGCCCCCACAGTCCATTAGGAATAGGAAGAAACGTTCATCCTAATGTGAGCAAAGTCAAAGGTCTCATTCATTTTAGATGAGATGGGGAGAGAGGTTCTGACAATGATCCTTATGTGTCCTCACAGTCCATTAGGAGAACCTCGTCCTAGTACGAGTAAAGTCGAAGGTCTCGTTAATTTTAGGCAAGATGGGGGAGAGGCCCTGACAACAATCTTATGTGCCCCCACAGCCTATTAGGAATAGAAGAAGAACATCATCCTAACGCGAGCAAAGTCGAAGGCCTCGTTCATTTTAGACGAGATGGAAGGAGAGGCTCTGACAACGGCCCTTATGTGCCCCCATAGTCCATTAGGAATAGGGGGAGAACCTCATCCTAATGCGAGCAAAGTCAAAGGCCTCATTCATTTTAGATGAGGTGGGGGGAGAGGCCCTGACAATGGTCCTTTTTATTAGATATGTGCCATAGAAGCCAGAATTGGCTGACACTTATAATACACTTCTAAGGGCAAAATTATAATTTTGACTATAAATAATAAAATAAATTATTTTCTATCACATAAGTATCTTTAGTGTTTGTGATTCATCCCTTGAGTTGATGGTAATGATAATTTATATTTTCAAGAGTTGAAAATTTAAGACATAAATTTTCATTTATTAACTCATAAAATGCTCCTGACTGTAGGATTATCATGAGGATGGTGATTGATCCAGAAGGTTAGTGTACAATCACTTCTTTATAGTAGATGAGTCTTAAGTCTATGGCATAGAGATATCAAAATGAGAGTACAGGTACTCGTTAGAGAATGAGGACACTAAGCATGACCACCTCGAGTAGTCATAAGGAAGTCTACCTTCTCGTCGATGACTGACTCGATGCTGCAGTAGTGTGTCTGATTCTTTGACCTGAGGTGCATCGATAGTTCACCTTAAGGGTGTTATAGTTTGACTACACCATGACTCGGTCTCCTAGCCATTCGAAATTCTAAGGTGTATGTTGGCTATAGCATGTTCATTGTAGGAATTGGATTGCACCAAGATAAAATCTATCTACCTCGGTGGCTGAGGAGCAGCCCTATGATGATCATGAGAATCAAGTCCATAAGCCCATGACCATGGCAGAGAGTGAAATAATAGAAAGAGTTTCTATTAAGGTTTTCACTTCGGACTTGAATCGAATGATTAAATCATATGATAGAAATTAGGGTTTGACGAGTTCACCTTAATGCTAATCTGATCGGAGCTCAAGATAGAAGAACTTATTCACACAAGTAGCTACACTAAGAGATTAGTTTTTAGTTTTGATGGGTTGCCACCATATGCTGCTAGGTGTCACTGGTGGATTTTGGGAGCAATTAGAATGATTTAGATGATCGATCATTCTATGTTATCTAAATCAGAAGAGTTCTGATCCATCAAAAGGAGTTTCGATGATGTCGATGATGTAGATCATGACATATCCCATTATCATACAGAACTGAACCTAACTGGATCACACAAATAAGGGTTTGGATCTGGATGTTATCAACAAACTAACCCAGTTCAATTGATTTGAATAAGATTCAATTAGGTTCAAGGAAATCGTGCTAGCACCCGATTGAGCCTAACGTTCTCCTTTTTCTATCATAAAAGTTATCTCGACTGAGCCAAATGAGTTTATGCTCACTCAGGTGCCTTTACCTAGTTTGACTGGAGCTTGTCCAAGTTAGAAAAGGGTTGTCTTAATTTATAAGATAAATTTGAGACAACACCTACCATTTTTCATCACCTACTAATTCTTATACTTTGACTTGGTCAAACATTGACCTTTGATCCTTGGACATCTGTCCATGTGTCATGCACTTATTGGAGAGTAGATAGGGGCTTGTCCCCTCTCTAGAAATTGGAAAGAAGGAGGCGCACGCCATGGTGCATGCCTATGATGGCGTGCGCCCATGGATAGGGATGCTGGAGTCCCATATGGATGGGACTTCAGATTGCTTCTTGGATTCAAACTAGGTGACCCTCACCTATAGACTTTGACCAGACATAGGCACCACCTTAGGATGAATCTATGGGTCTCTCATCTGATTGGATCAGGTGATGTCACCCCACCAATTAGATTTAGATCTGATTGCACGAAGCAACGTGATTGGCCGGGGTGATACAGCACTGCATGGCGCAGTAGAGTCTATAAAAAGACCCTATCTACGCCCACTTTTGACACTTCTCCTCCAAGCCACACCCTAAGGCTGCCCCTCTAAGGCTGCCCCTCTCCTTTCTTCATGCCACCATCTAGCCCTCTCCCTCCTCTCCATGCCCAAGGAAGTTGGGCCTTCAGATTAGTGCGAGTCAGGCAAGGAAAGGCTGACGAAAAAGGAAGAAGGCAGCACTACTGCAGAGACGATGGGTGATCTTCAGAAGAAGTTTTGAAGATTTTCCAAATCAGATCTAGATCTAATTTTTGAAGAAAAGAAAGAAAAAGAGAAGATCTCTAGATTCAGCCTGAGTGGATACCAGTAGAGGCCGGGTGCTTGCATGGCTAGATCCAGAACCTCGGGGCTTCGGTAGGATCATCAACGGGTAATCAGATTACCCAGAATCAAGGTAAAATAAATTCAAAATTAATTTAATTTAATTTTCTTATTTATTAGATCATAAAATTAGATCTGAAAAGTATCAGATCTGATTAGAATTTAAGAGGTGATTTTTGAAATATGCCTCTCGATCCAATCAGATCTGAACGA
The DNA here is from genome assembly GCA_006176705.1 of Cocos nucifera. Taxonomy (NCBI): domain Eukaryota; kingdom Viridiplantae; phylum Streptophyta; class Magnoliopsida; order Arecales; family Arecaceae; genus Cocos; species Cocos nucifera. The sequence continues at coordinate 37,470 of QRFJ01005231.1, read as the reverse complement.
ACCTAATCCAGAAAATCAGGATTTCCCTTCAACTGATATCAGAGCCAAGTTCTTATAAAATTTATTTAGATCTGATTTAATTTGATTAATTAATAATTTTAGATATCACATAAGATATAATTTAGATCTAAAATTAGAAAAATAAAAAATTAAAATTAATTAATCTAGATCTAATATGTATGAGATATATAACCAGACTAGGTATAGAATTATTCTATGTGTAGTCTAATATAATCATATTTTTTATTTAATTAAATATAATTTTTAGATATATTTATTTTTTATTTTTTGATATTATAAATATTATAATTAGATCTAAAAATAGAAAATAAATTAAATTTAATTTGTTCGTATGAGATATGATAATTGCATGTTTAGATAAGTTATAGAATAGTTCTGCAAATAGGTCTAGATTAAATTTAATTTGATAAGATCAAATTTAAATTTAATTTTTTTAGATGATTATGAGATAATTTAGGTCTGAAAAATATGCATGCATGATATATGTGATATATATAAAATATATTTTAATTAGATCTATTTTTATATATGAGATATATGCTTAGATCTAATTAGTTTTTATAGATTAGTTGTTTTTTTGAGTAAGGCGTTCCCCTTAGCCGTTCGGTCATAAGAATAAAGTAGGGCTTAAAGACCCTCTCCTTCCATTCGATGGGGTGTTCTTATGATGTGTAGGGATGCTGCATATTTGTCCTTAATCAGAAATTAATAACTTACTTTCTGCAAAACCCTAGATCCTGAAACCCTAGGATCTTATTTACATGTTTTATTTTTGAATCCTAAACTTAATTAAGAATTAAGATTATGAAATATATTAGGTCTAAAATTGAGAATTTTCAGATCTAAGACATATTCATAAAACTAGGTTCGGACTTGGGTAGCTCAATTAGGTCTAGCGGTGGATCAAACCGAATCAAGAGTTGGTTAGATGGGATCAACAATGCTTAAATTAACCAGCCTAATAGGATTAAGTCTGGGTCAAGATTGAGTCACGAATGTGATCGATCAAGCTAAGATCTAATTAGGCTCAGTGGTTAGAGTCTGAATTGTAGGCTAACCTGATTGGTTCTGGCTCAACAATTTGGTGTCTAAGGTAAGTTTGGCAGATACGACCGACTGATTTTTAATTGGAAGCTACTCGACTCGAATGCATTCTTATCGAGTTAATGGCATATCTCTTCCACCGGTCTTACTTACCTGGCCATGTTTGTTGACTCGGTTCTGATCTGAGGTGGTCAATAATCCAAGCCAACCCATGCCACTAGGTTAGTAATAATAGTTATGACTATGTCAAGTCTAATTTAATGACACCTAAATCAAATCTCTCTAAGAAAAGATTTAGTCTAAGGTCTTCCACCATTGTAGATGTGTAGGCCCTTTCCGGGGTTGATTATTCTCGGCTGGTTACAGTGGCTTAGTTGCATTGGGAAGATGCAACCATGTCTATTAGGCATCGGATGCTACGGACTGGAGGATGAATAGAGCTTAATATTTCGGATACGATGAGAGACTCAATTAGGAATCCAATCTATGCAAATGGTGGGTTTGACTTAACTAAGGAATGGATCAATATTTCGGACACCGCGAGATTCATGAATTAGAGACCAAGTTTGGGTGCACCATGATTAGAGAATCATTGAACAAGAGTTGTTCACCCATTGGCTAACCCATCACCAATAACTGTTTGGTGAGATGATGAGTAAGATGGTGAGACCGCACCATCCACTAGAAATTAGTAAGCATGGAGATTTTTGCATCTCTACAGAGGAAGTTTAGGGATCCAAAAAAATAGTGGGAGCTAATTTATTTAAAAATAAAATTCCTAAATAAATTGGTTAAATCTTAATTACAATATCTAACTAGAAACTTTGACTCTCTACAGAAAAATGTCTGCATCCAATCCACTAGCACGAATCCTGGACACCCATAGACTGACCGGACTAAATTACAAGGATTGGCTTCAAACTTCAAAATCATTTTGGATTTTGAGAAGTTAACTCATGTATTGGATCAGGATCCTCCCACCTTACCAACTCATCCATCCGCTGAACAAAGAGCATCTTTAGATAAGTAGACTAACGAAGATAATAAGGCTAGATACTACATGTTGGGCTCAATGTCTGACTGAACTCAGCGCTAATATGAAGATATCAGAAACTGGTCCCAGAAGATGTTTGGTCAGTCGTGCAGCCAAGTATCAAGTCACTAATGACTGTTCAAGGCTAAGATGCGCGATGGACAGTCAGTCAAGATCATTGTCTGATAATGATCAAGAACTTGGAAGAGCTTGAAGCTCGGATGAGGTTGGACTGGATCTGCAGAATGACATAATTCTACAATCTTTGATTGTGCATTTGGGCAGTTATCATGAACTACCATATGCATAAACTTCAAACTCTTTGGCGAACTTATGAACATACTGGTTTACCACTGAGCTTTCCATGAAAGGTTCTAAAGGCCTCAGTACTTGCTATGGAATGGACTTCTTCCAAGAGAAAGTCTTTTGAAAAGAAGAAGAAGTCTGTAAAAAAGTAGAAGGTGGAAGGAGGAAAGAAGAAAAAGACTGATCCAAAGAAGAAGGCCACTGACAAAAGAAAGTATTTTCATTGCAACAATAATGACCACTGGAAGCGGAACTACCCTACTTACCTAGCCACCCTAAAGAAGAAGGAGGCAGGTCCTTCTGGAGGTATGCTCGTTATTTAGTCTAACCTTACGATTTCTTTTGCATCCAATTGGGTGCTTGACTCTGGTTCTAGTGCTCACTTGTGCACTTCTATGCAGGGTTTTTGACGATAGCAGGAGCTGAGGGATGGTGAGATATCCTATGCATCGAAATGGAGCAAGGGTTGCTACCGTGGCGTTGGGAAATACCCTTTTTGACTTACCATCTGGTTTAGACTTAGTATTAAAGATTGTTATTTTGTGCTTGCAGCTAGTAGGAATTTGTTTTTGTTTCTTTCCTTGCATTAGAAGGCTATGTAATTAGTTAAAGGACCATTATAACATTCTTTATGAAAGAAATAAAATTGCAAATGGTTTTCTTAGTAACGGTCTTTATCAGTTATATGTTGATGTATTATTTTTTAACTTCGAGCAAAATGTGAATGCCATAAATCAAAATGTCCTAGGGATAGTCCTAATGATAGGTATCTATGGCACCTAAGATTAGTCTATAGCAGAAGATAGGGTTACAAATTGGAGAAAAAATTGGGCTTTAGTCCGTTGACTTTTGAGTCATATCCAATTTGTGAATCCTATCTTCATGTAAAATGACTAAGCTCCCTTTGTAGACATGGGAAAAGGGCCACGGATCTTTTTTCCTAGTACATACAGATGAGTGCGGCCCA
>QRFJ01005231.1:0-34074 GCA_006176705.1 Cocos nucifera | reverse complement strand
CAGTTAGGTGAGGTTAATGAGTCAATTGATGGACCGCAGCATCCACTAAAACTACTTAATCATGAAGATTTTCATTTCTCTTTTATGGGAGTGTGGGGATCTAATAAAATAGTAAGAGCTCTTGATTTGTTTTTTAAAATAAAATCTCTAAAATAAATTGGTTAAGTCAAATTTTACAAAAAATTTTTAACTAAAACCTTTTGGACCTCACAGGAAATGCTGCTTCAAAACCCCTTTTACCCAAAATTCCTTTTGGAGACCAATAGGTTAATTGGACCATTAACTTTAATGATTGACTCTAGAACTTAAAGATTATCTTGAGTTCCAAAAAGATAGGCTAAGTTCTTGACTAGGACCTTCCCCCTCTTCTAGCCATCCAACTGCTGATTAGAAAGCATCTTATGAGGAGTGGTTGGATGATGATCACAAGATTAGGTGCTATATATTGGCCTTAATTTCAAATGAATTATACCACCAACATAAAGACATGAAGACTGCCAGTAAATTCTAGTTCATCTGTAAGAGTTGTATGGTGAATAGGAGCCAACAACTTCACTACGAAGGGCGGGCAGGTATCCAAGCATCTCTTCAAGGCTACGATGCATGATGGGATGATCCGTCCATGATCACTACATGCTATGTCAATGACCTGAAGAGCTTGAGAAGCTTGCGAATATCTATGTGTTAGATATGTGCCATAGAGCCAGAATTGGCTGACCACCTTATAATACACTTCTAAGGGCAAAATATAATTTTTTTACTATAAAAATTAATAAAATAAATTATTTTCTATACATATGTATTTTAGTGTTCTGATTATAATCCCTTGAGTTATGGAATGAAATTTATTTTCAAGAGTTGAATTTTATTTCAAGAGTTGAAAATTAAAAACAATAATTTTCATTTTATTACTCATTAAAATGCTCCTTACCGTAGGATCATCATGAGGAATGGTGATTGATCTAGAAGGTTAGTGTAACAATCGCTTCTTTATGTAGATGAGTCTTGAGTCATTGGTGTTATTAGATATATGTGCCCTAGAAGCCAGAATTGGCTGACACTTGTAATACACTTCTAGGGGCAAAATTATAATTTTGACTATAAATAATAAATGGGTTATTTTCTATCACATATGTATATTTAGTGTCTGTGATACATCCTTTGAGTTAATGGTAATGATAATTCATATTTTCAAGAGTTGAAAATTTAAGACATGAATAATCATTATTAACTCATAAAATGCTCCTGACCATAGGATCATCACGAGGATGGTGATTGATCCGGAAGGTTGGTGTACAATCGCTTCTCTTTAGTAGATGAGTCTTGAGTCTATGGTGTGGAGACACCGAAGAGAGTACAGGTACTCGTTAGAGAATGAGGGCACTGAGCGTGACCACCTCGAGTAGTCATTAGGAAGTCTACCTTCTCGTCATGACTGACTCGATGCTGCAGTAGTGTGTCTGGTTCTTTGACCTGAGGTGCATCGACAGTTCACCTTGAGGGTGTTATAGTTTGACTACACCATTACTCGGTCTCCTAGCCATATGGAATCCTGAGGTGTATGTTGGCTATAGCATGTTCATTGTAGGAACTGGATTGCATCAAGATGGAATCTATCTACCTCGGTGGTAGAGGAGCAGCCCTATGATGATCATGAGAATCAAGTCCAGAAGCCCATGGCCATGGCAGAGAGTGAAATAATAGAAAGAGTTTCTATTTAGATTTTCACATTGGACTTGAATCGAATGATTACATCATATGATAGAAACTAGGGTTTGACGAGTTCACCTTAACCTAATCTGATCGGGGCTCAAGATAGAAGAACTTAATCACACAGGTAGCTGCACCAAGAGGTTCGCATTCAGCTCTGATGGGTTGCCACCATATACTGCTAGGTGTCACTGGTGGATTTTGGGAGCAATTAGAATGATTTAGATGATCGATCATTCTAGCTGTTCGAATCAGAAGAGTTCTGATCCATCGAAAGGAGTTTCGATGATGTCGATGATAGAGATCATGACATATCCCATTACCATACAGAACTGAACCTAACTGGATCACACAAATAAGGGTTTGAATCTGGTGTTCATCAATTGAACTGACCTAGTTCAATTGATCTGAATGAGATTCAATTAGGTTCAAGGAAATCGTGCTAGCACTCGATTGAACCTAACGTTCTTCTTTTTCTATCATAAATAGTTGTCCTCGACTGAGCCAAAGAGTTTGTGCTCAATCAGAGGCCTTCATATGGTTGACTGGAGCTTGTCCAAGTTAGAAAAGGTTGTCTTATTTTAAGATAAATTTGACAACACCTACCATTTTTCATCACCTACTAATTCTTACTTTGACTTTGGTCAAACATTGACTTTGACCTTGGACATCTTGACCATGTGTCATGCACTTATTGGAGAGCTGATAGGGGCCTGTCCCTCTCTAGAAATTGGAAAGGAAGGAGGCGCACGCCATGGTGCATGCCTATGATGGGTGCGCCCCTGGAAGGATGCTGGAGTCCCATATGGATGGGACTCAGATTCCTTCTTGGATTCAAACTAGGTTGACCCTCACTATAGACTTTGACCAGACTAGGCACCACCTTTAGGATGAATCTTAGGGTCTCTCATCTGATTGGATCCAGGTGATGTCATTCCCACCAATCAGAATTTAGATCTGATTTCACGAAAGCAACGTGATTGGCCGGGATACAGCACTGCATTGGATCGCAGTAGTCTATAAATAAGACCCTATCTACGCCCACTTTTGAGACTTCTCCTCCAAGGCCACACCCTAAAGGCTGCCCCCTCTAAGGCTGCCCCTCCTTCCTTTCTTCATGCCAAACCATCTAACCCTCTCCTCCTCTCATGCCAAAAGGAGTTTTGGGCCTTCAGGTTAGTGCGAGTCCAGATCAAGGAAAGCGAAAAAGGAAGAAGGCAGCACTGCTGCAGAAGGACGACTGGGTGATCTTCAAAGAAGTTTTGAAGATCCTCCAAATCAGATCCAGATCTAATTTTTGAAGAAAAGAAAGAAAAAGAGAGAGATCTCTAGATCCAGCCCTGAGTGGATACCAGTAGAGGCCGGGCGCTTGCATGGCTAGGATCCAGACCTCGGGCTTCGGTAGGATCATCAACGGGTAATCAGATTACCCAGAATCAAGGTAAAATTAATTCAAAATTAATTTAATTTAAATTTTTTATTTATTAGATAATAAAATTAGATCTGAAAAGTATCAGATCTGATTAGAATCAAGAGTGATTTTTGAAATATGCCTCTCGATCCAATCAGATCTGAACGAACCTAATCCAGAAAATCAGGATTTCCCTTCAACTGATATCAGAGCCAAGGTTCTTATAAAATTTATTTAGATCTGATTTTAAATTTGATTAATTAATAATTTTAGATATCACATAAGATATGATCAGATCTAAAATCAGAAAAAAAAAATTAAAATAATTTAGATCTAATATGTAGAAGATATATAACCAGACTAGGTATAGAATTAGTTCTATGAATAGTCTTATAATCATATTTTTTTTTAATCTAAATATAATTTTAGATCTATTTATTTACTATTTTTGATATTATAAATATTATAATAATCTAAAAAATAGAAAATAAATTAAATTTAATTTGTTCGTTATGAGATATGATTGATTGCATGTCTAGACTAAGTTGTAGAATAGTTCTGCAAATAGGTCTAGATTAGAATTTAATTTTGATAAGATCAAATTTAAATTTAATTTTTTTAGATGATTTTATGAGATAATTTAGATCTGAAAATATGCATGCATGATATATTGAGATATATGTAAATATATTTTAATTAGATCTATTTTTATATATGAGATATATGCTATAGATCTAATTAGTTTTTATAGATTGTTGTTTTTTGATTAAGGCGTTCCCTTGGCCGTCGGTCATAAGAATAAAGTAAGGGTTTAAAGGCCCTCTCCTTCCATTCGATGGGGTGTTCTTATGAATGTGTTAGGGGTGCTGCGTTTTTGTCCTTAATCAGAAATAAAACTTACTTTCTGCAAAACCTAGATCTGAAACCCTAGGATTTATTGTACATATTTTATTTATGAATCCTAAACTTAATTAAGAATTAAGATTATGAATATTATTAGGTCTAAAATTGAGAATTTCAGATCTAAGACATATTCATAAAACTAGGTTCGGCTTGGGTAGCTCAATTAGGTCTAAGCGGTTGATCAAACGAATCAAGAGTTGGTTAGATGGGATCAACAATGCTTTAAATTGACCAGCCTAATAGGATTAAGTCTGGGTCAAGATGAGTCACGAATGTGATCGATCAAGCTAAGATCCTAATTAGGCTCAGAGGTTAGAGTCTGGATTGTAGGCTAACCTGAATTGGTTCTGGCTCAACAATTTGGTGTCTAAGGTAAGTTTGGCAGATACGACGACTGATTTTTAATTGGAAGCTACTCGACTCGAATGCATTCTTGTCGAGTTAATGGCATATCTCTTCCACCGGTCTCACTTACCTGGCCATATTTGTTGACTCGGTTCTGATCTGAGGTGGTCAATAATCCAAGCTAACCCATGCCACTAGGTTAGTCATAATTGTTATGACTATGTCAAGTCTAGTTTAATGAGACCTAAAATCAAATTCTCTCTAAGAAAAGATTAAGTCTAAGGTCTTCCACCATTGTAGATGTGTAGGCCTTTCCGGGGTTGATTATTCTCGGCTGGATACAGTGGCTTAGTTGCACCGGGAAGATGCAACCATGTCTATTAGGCATCGGATGCTATGGACTGGAGGATGAGTTGAGCTCAATATTTCGGATACGATGAGAGACTCAATTAGGAATCCAATCTATGCAAATGGTGGGTCTGACTTAACTAAGGAGTGGATCAATATTCGGATACGGTGAGATTCATGAATTAGAGACCAAGTTGGGTGCACCATGATTAGAGAATCATTGAACAAGAGTTGTTCACTCATTGGCTAACCCATCACCAATAACTGTTTGGTGAGGTGATGAGTAAGATTGGTGAGACCGCACCACCACTAGAAATTATAAGCATGGAGATTTTTCATCTCTACAGAGGAAGTTTAGGGATCCAAAAAAAAATAGTGGGAGCTAATTTATTTTAAAAAATAAAATTCCTAAATCAAATTGGTTAAATCTTAATTACAATATCTAACTAGAAACTATTGACTCTCTACAGAAAAATGTCTGCGTCCAAATCCATAGCACGTATCCTGGACACCATAGACTGACCGGACCCAATTACAAGGATTGGGCTTCAAACTTCAAAATCATTTTGGATTTTGAGAAGTTAACTCATGTATTGGATCAGGATCCTCCACCTTACCAACTCAATCATCCGTGAACAAAGAGCATCTTTAGATAAGTAGACTAACGAAGATAATAAGGCTAGATACTACATGTTGGGCTCAATGTCTGATGAACTTCAGCGCTAATATGAAGATATCAGAACTGCTCGCCAAATGTTGGCTCACCTACAGAAGATGTTTGGTGAACAGAGTCGTGCAGCCAAGTATCAAGTCACTAAATGACTGTTCAAGGCTAAGATGCATGATGGACAGTCAGTCAAGATCATTGTCTGATAATGATCAAGAACTTGGAAGAGCTTGAGAAGCTCGGAGTGAGGTTGGACTTGGATCTGCAGAATGACATAATTCTACAATCTTTGATTGATGCATTTGGGCAGTTCATCATGAACTACCATATGCATAAACTTCAAAACTCTTTGGTCGAACTTATGAACATACTGGTTACCACTGAGCTTTCCATGAAAGGTTCTAAAGGCTCAGTACTTGCTATGGAATGGACTTCTTCCAAGAGAAAGTCTTTTGAAAAGAAGAAGAAGTCTGTAAAAAAGTAGAAGGTGGAAGGAGGAAAGAAGAAAAAGACTGATCCAAAGAAGAAGGCCACTGACAAAAGAAAGTATTTTCATTGCAACAATAATGACCACTGGAAGCGGAACTACCCTACTTACCTAGCCACCCTAAAGAAGAAGGAGGCAGGTCCTTCTGGAGGTATGCTCGTTATTTAGTCTAACCTTACGATTTCTTTTGCATCCAATTGGGTGCTTGACTCTGGTTCTAGTGCTCACTTGTGCACTTCTATGCAGGGTTTTGACGATAGCAGGAGGCTGAGGGATGGTGAGATGATCCTATGCATCGAAAATGGAGCAAGGGTTGCTACCGTGGCCGTGGGAACATACCCTTTTTGACTACCATCTGGTTTAGACTTAGTATTAAAAGATTGTTATTTTGTGCTTGCAGCTAGTAGGAATTTGATTTTTGTTTCTTTCCTTGCATTAGAAGGCTATGTAATTAGTTTTCTTAAGGACCATTATAACATTCTTTATGAAAGAAATAAAATTGCAAATGGTTTTCTTAGTAACGGTCTTTATCAGTTATATGTTGATGTATCTATTTTTAACTTCGAGCAAAATGTGAATGCCATAAAATCAAAATGTCCTAGGGATAGTCCTAATGATAGGTATCTATGGCACCTAAGATTAGGTCATATAGCAGAAGATAGGGTTAACAAATTGGAGAAAATTGGGCTATTAAGTCCGTTGACTTTTGAGTCATATCCAATTTGTGAATCCTATCTTCATGGTAAAATGACTAAGCTCCCTTTTGTAGGACATGGGAAAAGGGCCACGGATCTTTTTTCCCTAGTACATACAGATGAGTGCGGCCCATTTGATGTGTCGGCTAGAGGCAATTTTGTCTACTTCATAACCTTTACCAATGATTTATCAAGGTATGGGTATGTGTATCTTATGAGACATAAGTCTGAAGCTTTTGAAAAGTTCAAAAAATTTAGACATGAAGTAGAAAAATAAATTGGAAAACCCATTAAGGTTCTTCGATCAGATCGAGGAGGTAAATACCTTAGTAAAAAATTCCTGGACTATCTTAAAGAAAATGGCATAGTTTCTCAATGGACTCCACCAGGAACATCTCAACTCAACGGGGTTTCAGAACGGAGGAACAAGACCCTATTAGATATGGTCCGATCCATGATGAGCTTCACAGACCTTCCTGATTTTTTTTGGAGATACTGTTTGTTAACTGCAATATACTTACTGAATAGGGTTCCTTCTAAAACCGTTCCTACCACACCATATGAGATATGGCATGATAAGAAACCAAGTCTGAGTCATCTCAAAATTTGGGGTTGTTCGGCTCATGTCAAAAGATAATAAGTGGATAAGTAAGACTTTAGGTCCTTTAGAGTTCGATTCATAGGATATCCTAAAGAGTCATTAGGATATTATTTCTACATTTCAAAAGATCACAATGTGATTGTGAGTCGACATGCCATCTTTCTTGAAAAATAGTTTATTCAAGATAGCGGCATTGAAAAGCTGATCAAGCTCGATGAGAAAGTCTCACAAGAGCAACGAGCAAAGAACCAAATGGAACCAAATCAGGTTAAGCCAATCCATACATTACCTCCTCCACCTCATAGATCGAAAAGGATTTCCCATCCCCCTGAGAGATACTTAGGTACTATTTTAGAGGATGTAGAGAAAATGTTCCTCATAGGTAATGGGGTTCGTGGTGATGATCCCAAAACCTATTACGAGGCAATATCAGATATCGACTCTGAGAAATGGTTAGAGGCAATGAAGTCAGAAATTGACTCGATGCACTCAAATCAAGTTTGGACCTTGGTAGATCTACCAGAAGGTATAGTACCTATTGGGTGTAAATGGATCTTCAAGAGAAAGATTGGTGCAGATGAGGAATGTGGAGACATTCAAGGCTAGATTAGTGGCAAAAGGTTATAGTCAACGCGAAGGCATTGACTATCAGGATACCTTTTTGTCAGTAGCTATGCTAAAATCCATCCGCACATTGCTTGCTGTTGCAGTCTATTTTGATTATGAAATATGGCAAATGGACGTGAAAACGGCATTCTTAAATGGATATCTTGAGGAAGATATCTATATGGAACAGCCCTTAGGTTTCACATCCAGTGATGATGATCATAAGGTATGCAAGCTACAAAGGTCTATATATGGACTTAAGCAACAATCTCGGAGCTGGAACACTCATTTTAATGATGTGATCAAAATATTTGGTTTCATCAAAAATGAGGAGGAGCCATGTATCTTTAAAAAGGTCGGTGAAAGCGCTGTTATCTTCCTCGTATTGTACGCGGATGACATCCTCCTTATCGGGAATGATATTCCCGTGTTGACCACAGCTAAAATGTGGTTATCTAAAGAATTCTCCATGAAAGACCTAGGAGAAGCATCCTTTATTCTAGGAATTAAGGTCTATAGAAATAGACCCAATAGGATGCTAGGACTTTCATAGAAGATGTAGATAGAGGAAGTACTAAAGAGGTTTAGTATGAAAAACTCTAAGAGGGGTTTAGTACCCTTCAAGCATGGCGTTCATCTTTCCAAGAAGATGTGCCCTAGCACACCTGAGGAAATAGAATGCATGAGCAAGATCCCTTATGCTTCAGCAATAGGGAGCCTCATGTATGCCATGTTATGTACATGATCTGATATAGCCCATGCCCTGAGTGTCACGAACAGATATCAGTCAAATCCATGTGAAGAACACTGAACTTTTGTGAAATGTATCCTTAAGTACTTGAGAAGAACTAAGGATATATTGTTGGCCTTTGGTAATGGAGAACTCCAAGTCCAGGGGTATACAGACTAGGACTTTATGTCCGATGTAGATGATTGAAAGTCGACATCTGGGAGTCTATTTGTGTGCAATGGTAGAGCTGTCAATTGGAAAAGTTTCAAGCAGACAGTGATAGCAGATTCCACCATGAAAGTAGAATATATCATTGCGTCAGAAGCTGCAAAGGAGGTATTCTGGTACAAAAAGTTTGCCACGAAGATCGGAGTGATGCCATTAGATGCCATTCCTCTGTACTGCGACAAAAATGGTGCCATAGCCCTTGCTAAGGAGCCGAGGTCTCATCAGAAATCTAAGCACATCGAGCGGCGATACCACCTCATCCGCGATTACCTCGAGAAGGATTACATCGAGGTCAAAAGAGTCGACTTCGTAGACAATGCGGCGGACCTGCTTACAAAGCTGTTGTGCCAGCAGAAGATCGAAGCCCATCTTAAGAAGATGGGACTTAGATTGTAGCCAATTGGCTTTAGGTCAAGTGGGAGTTTGTTAGATATGTGTACCCTAGAAGCTAGAATTAGCTGACACTTGTAATATACTTCTAAGGACAAAATTATAATTTTGATTATAAATAATAAAATGGGTTATTTTCTATCTCATAAGTTTATTTAGTGTCTATGATACATCCCTTGAGTTGATGGTAATGATAATTCATATTTTCAAGAGTTGAAAATTTAAAACATGAATTTTCATTTATTAACTCATAAAATGCACCTGACCGTAGGATCATCATGACGATGGTGATTGATCCAGAAGGTTAGTATACAATCACTTCTTTATAGTAGATGAGTCTTAAGTCTATGGTGTAGAGATACAGGAGTGAGAGTACAGGTTCTCATTAGAGAACGAGGGCACTGAGCATGACCACCTCGAGTAGTCATAAAACAGTCTACCTTCTCATCGATGACTGACTCGATGCTGCAGTGGTGTGTCTGGTTCTTTAACCTGAGGTGCATCGACAATTCATCTTGAGGGTGTTATAGTTTGATTACACCATGACTCGATCTCCTAGGCATTTAGAACCCTGAGGAGTATGTTGGCTATAGCATGTTCATTGTAGGAATTGGATTGCACCAAGATGGAATCTATCTACCTCAGTCGATGAGGAGCAGCCCTATTATGATCATGAGGATCAAGTCCATAAGCCCATGGCCATGGCAAAGAGTGAAATAATAGAAAGAGTTTCTATTAAGGTTTTCACATCGGACTTGAATCGAACGATTAAATCATATGATAGAAATCAGGGTTTGATGAGTTCACCTTAACCCTAATCTGATCGAGGCTCAAGATAGAAGAACTTAATCACACAAGTAGCTACACCGAGAGATTCATTTTCAATTTTGATGGGTTGCCATCATATGCTGCTAAGTGGTACTGATGGATTTTGGGAGCAATTAGAATGATTTAGATGATCGATCATTCTAAGTTGTCTGAATCAGAAGAGTTCCGATCCATCGAAAGGAGTTTCGATGAGTCGATGATGGAGATCATGACATATCCCATTAACATATAGAACTGAACCTAACTGGGTCACACAAATAAGAATTTAGATCTTGATATCATCAATTGGACTAACCCAGTTCAATTGATTTGAATAAGATTCAATTAGGTTCAAGAAAATCGTGCTAGCACATGATTGAGTCTAACGTTCTCTTTTTTCTATCATAAAAGTTATCTTGACTGAGCTAAATGAGTTTGTGCTCATCAAAAACCTTTACCTAGTCTGACTGGGGCTTGTCCAAGTCAGAAAAGGGTTGTCTTAATTTATAAAATAAATTTGAGACAATACCTGCCATTTTTCATCACCTGCTAATTTTTGTATTTTGACTTGGTCAAACATTGACCTTTGACCCTTGGGCATCTGCCCATTTATCATGCACTTATTGGAGAGCAGATAAGGGCTTGTCCCATCTCTAGAAATTGGAAAGAAGGGGGCACACACCTAGGATGGTGTGCGCCCATGGATAGGGACGCTGGAGTCCCATATGGATGGGACTCCAGGTTGCTTCTTGGATTCAAACTAGATGACCCTCACCTATAGACTTTGACTAGTCTTAGGTGCCACCTTAGGATGAATCTGTGGGTCTCTCATCTAATTGGATCAGGTGATGTCATCCCACCAATCAGATTTAGATCTGATTGCATGAAGCAACATGATTGGTTGTTGATGCAGCACTGCATGGCGCAGCAGAGTCTATAAAAAGACCTTGTCTGCGCCCACTTTTGACACTTCTCCTCCAACCCATGCCCCAAGGCTGCCCCTCTCCCTTCTCCATGCCACCATCTGGACCTCTCCCTCCTCTCAACGTCCAAGGAGGTTGGGCCTTTAGATTAGTGCGGGTCAGGCAAGGAAAGGCTGACAAAAAAGAAAGAAGGTAGCACTGCTGCAGAGACGACGGATGATCTTCAGAAGAAGTTTTGAAGATTCTCCAAATCAGATCTAGATCTGATTTTTGAAAAAAAGAAAGAGAAGAAGAAGATCTCCAGATCCAGCCCGATGGATATTGGTAGAAGTCAGGTGCTTGCATGGCTAGATCCAGAACCTTAGGGCTTCGTCAGGATCATCAATGGGTAATCAGATTACCCAGAATCAAGGTAAAATTAATTCAAAATTAATTTAATTTTATTTTTTTATTTATCAGATCATAAAATTAGATCTGAAAAGTGTCGGATCTGATTAGGATCTAATAGGTGATTTTTGAAATATAACTCTCAATCCAATCAGATCTGAACAAACCTGACTCGGGAAATCAGGATTTTTCTTCACTTATGTGCCCCCACAGTCCGTTAGGAATAGGAGGAGAACCTCATCCTAATGTGAGGAAAGTCGAAGGCCTCGTACATTTTAGATGAGATAGGGGGAGAGGTCCTGACAACGGCCCTTATGTGGCCCTACAATCCATTAGAAATAGGAGGAGAACCTCATCCTAACGTGAGCAAAGTCGAAGGCCTCGTTCATTTTTGACGGGATGAGAGGAGAGGCCCCGACAATGGTCCCATTGTGCCCAATAATGATGGGAGATAAGATCTCCTTCAATCTTGGCTAGAGATAAGATCTTCCTCGAGCTCCAACTTCAACGTCAATAGAAGATTAGATCTCCTTCAACCTCGGCTGGAGATAAGATCTCCCTCGAGCTTCAACTTCAACTTCGACCTCGACTAGAGACAAGATCTTTTCCGCAGTTCAACTTCAATGTCAATCTCGGCTGGAGATAAGATCTCCCACGAGCTTCAACCATAACTTCAACAGGAGACAAGATCTCCCTGGAACTCAGCTGGAGGCAAGATCTCCCCGAGCTTCAACTTCAATATCAATCTCGGCTAGAGACAAGATCTCCCACGAGCTTCAATTGCAACATCAATAGGAGACAAGATCTCTCTGAACCTCGATTGGAGGCAAGATCTCTCCCGAGCTTCAACTTCAACTTCGACCTCGACTGGAGACAAGATCTCCCCGAAGCTTCAACTTCAACATCAACCTCGACTGGAGACAAGATCTCTCATGAGCTTCAACTACAACGTCAATAGGAGACAAGATCTCCTTGGACCTCGACTGGAGGCAAGATCTCTTCCGAGCCTCAACTTCAACGTCAACCTCGGTTGGAGACAAGATCTCCCCCAAGCTCCAACTTTAACATCAATAGAAGATTAGATCTTCTTCGACCTCGGTAGGAGACCTGATCTTCCATGAGCTTCAACTGTAACATTAACAGGAGACAAGATCCTCTTGGACCTCAGCTGGTGGCAAGATCTCTCCCAAGCTTCAACTTCAACATCAACCTTGGCTGGAGACAAGATCTCCCTCGAGCTCCAACTTCAACATCAACAGGAGATTATATCTCCTTCATCCTTGGCTGGAGATAAGATCTTCACCGAGCTTCAATGTCAACATCAATAGGAGATAAGATCTTCCTTGAACTTCAATCTCAATGGATGCAGAGCCCGGAAAAGAACTTTGGCAGTCGTCTTTTATGTACTCCCTTCCTTCGAATTTCGAACTCGAAAGTGGGGGGACTATTATTGGAGATAAACCCCACTCTCGTCAAAGTCCAGCCTGATGCTTAGCCTAGTGCAACTGGTAATCATGGAAGAGCTTCGATCAAAAATTCTCCTCCAGTGGTCGGATCCCAATCGAACTCCTCCAGCGGCCAAACGTTAGTCGAACTCCTTCAACCAGCCGAACTCCTCAATGATCGGACCCTAGCCAAACTCCTCCAGCAGCCAAATCATAAACAAACTTTTTCAGCCAATCAAACTCCTTGCTGGCCGAGCCCCAGCCAAGTTCATCCAGGAGCCAAACTCTTTCCGAACCTCTTCCTCGGTCAAACTCTTCCAGGAGCCAAACTTCTTCCGGATCTCTCCTTCAGTCAAATGCCTAAGGAGCCAAACTCTTTCTGGATCTCTCGTACAGTTGGATTTCTATAAGAGCCAAACTCCTTTCGAACTCCTCCTTCAGTTGGATTCCTCCAGCAGTCGAACTCCTTCTGGATTTCTTCTTCAGTAAAGTTCCATCAAGAGCCAAACTCCTTTTGGACTCCTCCTTTAGTCAGATTTCTACAGGAGCTAAACTCCTTCAAGACTCCTCCTTCAATCGAATTCCTCCAGGAGTCGAACTCCTTTCGGACTCCTTCAGTTGGATTTCTATAAGAGCTGAACTTCTTTAAGACTTCTTCTTCAGTGGGATTCCTCCAGGAGCCGAACTCCTTCCGGACTTCTCCTTTGGCCGAACTCCTTCCGAATTTCTCCTTCAATCGGATTTCTCTCAGAGCCAAACTCCTTTCGAACTTCTCCTTCAGTAAGATTTCTCTAGCAGATTGCTTCTAGATTTCAGCTAGCATTCCTCCCAGATGATCTCCTCTAGCTGTATCCCCTTTAGGAGTCCAAACTCCTCTGAAATTGATGTATGTCAAAGCTCTTCACCGACCAATGTCTGCTTCCTCTGAACTTCGATTATTGAATCTCAATGAATGATCACTATCAATCTGACGATGCCTCTCCCTCTCCATATTGAACCCCATGTGACCTCGAGCAGCTCAGTATCAGATAGCTACGGCTATCGCCATCAGTCTGCTGCAGGTGGCGCCCCCTCTCATGCGGCCTTGAGCGGCTAGCTACCGAACGACTATGACTGTCACTGTCAATCTACTGCAAATGGTGCCCCTCTCATGCGACCTCGAGCGGCCAGCTATCAGACAACTACGACTGTCACTATCAGCTTCGAGCTTCATCTACCAAAGGAACCCTCTAGATACGTTTTCTCTAAGCTCTCTTCTCCTTCTCAAAATACTATGGAATTCTTTTCTAAGCACTTCATTTTTGTTGGTCAGAAGAGTTGACTTGATCATCGAAGGATCCTACTGGAGCCACCACCACCGACTCCAGATGGGACTTTATTTTGTAGGTCACCAATGGCGACCTCGTCTTTCTCGACTCCAGCTCGATCCAACGTCTATCAAATTCTGCACCAAGATTTACTATAATCAATCTGATTATAATATGATTATTTTATCTAGACTCACAATCAAATCTAGTTGGCTTGCTGGGATCACCAACCAAAATCTTTGCACTAATTATCTTTTGGACTTACAATCAATCCACTTGGTTTTTCAAGCTCACCAACCAAAATCTTATAAATCCAATTCTAGGCATGGACAAGCCTAATCCAAGTTTTTTTCATCCCAAATAAACTTGTAAAGTAAATTCAAAGATACAAGATATAAAAATTTTAGCATAAAACAAAATAGAAGTTGCTACTTTTTTTATGCTTGAACTTTTCTTCTTTGATGCTTGAGAGGATATGGTTGAAGATGGAGAGGATCACTCTTGAATGCTCATACAACTCAATGCACAAGCTTCCTCTCTTTTTTTCTTCCTCAAGGATATTTAATAATGCTCTCACAAAATCATGATTTTCTCTTACTAATCCCCTTCACTTGCTTTCCAAATGATTCCATAGCTTTTAATAGACTTGGAGTTGGTTGGAGAATGAGTTTTGACCATTTGATGCTTGAACAAGCTGTTAGAGTGGAGAAATGGTCATTGGAGATGTACAGAAAACTAGCTGTTATAGCTTTTTCCTATTAGGAGTTGATTGAGTTTCTTTGGAGTCGACTCGAGTGGCTCACAAGTCAACTCAATCGCTTCATGAGTTGATTCATCCTCAGGTCTAAAAAAAAAACTATGTTCTTTTTTTCTTGAGATAGTTGGCTCACCATCTTCATGAGTCAACTCGACCTATTTTGGGATCGACTTGAGTTATTCTGAGATCGACTGAAATTGGGATCCTAGAGATACAACCACTATAAGAAATTTAATCTTTTGCAATAAAATTTTAGAGACAAATACAAGTTTCATTGCAAATAGATAATATTTTATGATGAAAAAAATATTTCATCACCAAAACTCAAGTACTTATATTTTTTATGATGAAATTGAAAATTTTGTCACCATAAATCGACCTTTAATAATGAAAAAAAATATTTCATTGCTAGAGTTTTAGTTTTTGTGATGAAAAAATATTTCATTGCTAAAGATTTGCCTTTTGTGATGAATTTTTCATCGATAAAAATTTTGTCACTTTTTTTTTGGATTTTGAGCAAATTCCAATGACATAAAAATTTTTGTTGCTAGAGTTTTGATTTTTGTGAAAAAAAAATATTTTATCGCTAAAGATGTTCATCGCTAAAAATTCCATCGCTATTTTTTGGATTTAGGGCACTAGAGTTTTGGTTTTCAGAATGAAAAAATTTTTGTCACTAAAGGTTTATCTTTTATGATGAATTCTTTTTATAGCTAAAAATCCTATCTCTATTTTTTGGATTTTGGGCAAAATTCAACAATGAAAACAAAAATTTCATAGCTAGTGTTTTAGTTTTTGCTACGAAAGTATGTTTCATTGCTAAAGGTTTCTCTTTTGTGATGAAATTTCATCGCTATTTTTTGTATTTACAGCAAAATTTTGAGTCACTCTCTCTCACCTCACCGAGCACGCCAATGTCCCACTTTCCTCATCGTCACTCTAGACAACTATCACCATCGTCACAACTCTAGGTCCACCACCCAATACCAAAAATTAGGCTTTCATCAAGAGATATCACTAAGGGATCTATACTTTGGAAAATCACTAAGTGAATAGAAAGAAATTTTCAGGCAATGTTAAGTTGCGTTCAAAACTCAATTTCACTGAGGAATATTTGAGTGATTTGCAAGGGTTTTGCTATCCTTGTTAGATCCCTTGGAAATCCTTTAGTAATCTGTAAGGGATCAGTGAGCGATTACTTTATTAATTTTCACCAAAGGATTTGTAAGAAAAGTTCTATCCCTTGGAGATTTACCAAGGGATAAATCCCTTGGTCCTAATAAAAAATTTTTAAAAATAAAAAAATTATATTAGAGAGGAATTTTTTCTTAGAAAACTCTTAGTGATGTTGAGATTTAGCATCAATATCATAAGAATTGAGAGTATTGTGGCAATATAATAGTGATGACATAAAAAATTATGGCATTTAATCCACTATCATAATATGGATTCATATAAGATATGGAGCAAATGAGGCATTTAATCCTTTGCTAAAGAAATTCTATGATTTGATTAGGAAAAGAAAAAATATGCAAGAATTGGTCATTAATTTTTGGAGACCAATCGATAGGATAATATTAAATTGATCAGGCCCAATATGTCTTGACCAGATCTATGTCCATAAATAGATTATTTATTATGAAACCATAAAATCAATAAGCAAATGTAATCCATAATTTTAAATTTATTTTTTCTAATGAGCAATTTTTCAAGCAAATATGTATATATATGTTTTAATTTCATACAATTGAAATGATCAACTTTATTTATGTCCATCTTTAAATATTTTTTGCACTATATATAATAAATTTAAATATTTCTACATGCTTCAATAAAGAATACTAAATTTAATCTTTAAAATTCTCCAAAAACATCTTTTTTGATGAATTAGGGTCATTCAATTAATATAATACACTTTATTTTTAAACATTTGTAGTTATTTTGAAGATCCTGGTTGATAGTGCTGGTTCGGGCAAAGTTGGGTCAAGCACCCATTAACCCGACACCTAAGCCAGTTTTTCACATATCTCCTTCCTTTCAGAAAGTAGGTAATTGGCATGCAAAATTTTATCGATTACACTAATCACCATGGAAGCAAATTTTAAAATAATTTTAAATCTATCAAAGCATGTTGATTCTAAATCATAATCACCTAGGATCGTCTAACATGCATAAATAAATTTTGACATTCAGACATGAAACTATGTACAACAACAAAGAAGGTATACCTGATGCTTTTCCTTTCTCTTTTCTTGAACCAGATCAATCTAAACTCTGAGGCTCCTGTTGTAGCCCCATATGCATCCGACCTCTACTGGTATCTACACAAAGATCTTCACGATCAAAACTCTAAAACCTCTAGGGTGCTAGCTCCCTTGGAGGCTTCATTCTTCGGCTTAGATCTAGATCTATTTCTTGAAACAGATTGTTGGCAGCTTTCAAAGGATGAAAGCAAATCACCAAGAAAACTTAAAAACTCTTCTTGATTCTCTTTTCTCTCTTAAAAGAGCCTCCCTATCTCTTAGATCAGATGTGGAAGAAGAAGATATGTGCGCATGGAAGGGAGGAAAGAGGGAACAAGAGGGGTGGCAACCAAAAACTTGCGGCAAGGAGGAAGAGAACTAATTTTAGTGCATGCGACACTCTTCCCTTTTTATTTTATTGCACAAAAATACCATATCTCATGCCTCAATCAGATTAGGATAAGAAAGGCATTAGTTAGGCTTTATCCCTATCTAATAGGAGTCCTAATCTATCAAGGAAGTGGGCGGCAACATCCCAAAGTCCTCACATGCATGCCAAGAGAAGTAGCACAAGAAAAACACCACCCCATCCCACTTTTGGTCAGCCCATGGAACCTAGGCTCCGATGGTCAAGGTCAATTGGATTCAAACTGGGTTCAAATCTAGTTTAAATTGAGCCCATATTGAATCAAATTCGAAAGGCTGTCAAACCTGATCCAATCAAAGTTAAAATCCAAATCTGATGTGGATAGTTAAACCCAATTAACATTAAATTAAATCAAATCAAATTAAATTAAATCTAATTTAAATTAATTAAGACTTAATTCATAATTTAATCAGCCTCACTTAAATTATAACACTTATAATTAGGTCAGCCTATTAACAATTAGCAACTGCCATATCTATAACACTTACAAATTAGCAGTTTTTAAAATTTGAATCATCAATCTGATTGTTAATTTGAATATGATCTAAACCATTGATTGGGTTGAACTCCTTTTGTATGTGATCCCTCAGATTCTATTTTGTCTGGTAGTGAGATATACTATGATCTCTATCACAGTATCACCAAAACTCATTTTGATGGACCAGAAAAATTCTAGTTTAACCCAATAAGAATCGTTAATTCAAAAATAATCCTAGTGAGTTTTTACAATCCACTAATAACGTCTAGTAGCATGTAGTGGTAATCCAGTTGAACAAAAAAATTTAAATCTCTAGGCACATTTATCTTATGATTTAGTCCTCCTATCATGAGACCCGACTTGACGAAGGTCATAGAGAACTCATCAAACCCTATCATCAGTCAAATGCCAAATTGGCTTGACTCAAGTTCATTTATGAATCTCATGGAAACTCTTTTTCAATATTCATACTTCAATCAAAAACTTCCTAAACTCAGTCTTGCTAATCGTATAGGACTTGTCTTTTTCCACCAAGGTTGATAGATTCCATGAAGGTGCATCCTACTCCAAATAGCAAACCTGAACCTACTATAGCCAATATATACAGCAAGAACCCAAATGGCTAGGAACCAAGAGAATGTGCAGTCAAACTAAGTAGCCTTGCTATGAATAGCTGACACACTACAGGTGAAAGAACCAGTCACACTATTGCAGCATTGAGAAGAACCACTGATGAGTAAGTAGACATCCAAGTGATTTCTCGTAATGATCATGCTCAGTGTAAGTTGTTCTCTAACAACCACTAGCACTCTCACCCCAGTGTTCCTACACCAAAGACTCAAGATCCATTTATCTAGAAGGAAGATGATCCATGCATCGATCTTAACAAGATCAATCACCATCCTCCATGACAATCCTATGATCGAAAGCATTTAGAAACTAACCACTAATAGTGTATGTCTCAAATTCTCAACACTTTGAGAATATACAAAAACATTTAGAAACTAACCACTAATAATGGACACATAAATATGATTGGAAATAAAAATACCTTTATTGATAATAAAAGATTTATAAGTATAAATACAAGCTCTGAAATTATAAATGTATCAGCCAATAATTGGCTTCTAGGGCACACTTCTAACAAACTATCATTTAATCTAAAGCCAATTAGCCATATACCTAAGACCCATCTTCTCAAGGTGAGCTTCCATCTTTTGTTAGCTGAGAGGCTTCATCAGTGGATCCACTATCTTCTACATGGAGTCAACTCTTTGACTGAGAGGCTTCATCAGTGGGTCCGCTACGTTCTACATGGAGTCGACTCTTTGCACCTCGATGAACTACTTCGTGAGGTATTTGTGTATGATATGGAACTACCACTCTATATTCTTGGACCTCTGGTGAGACCTAGGCTCCTTAACAAGTTCTAAGGCACCATTGTAATCGCAATGCAGTTCAATGGCATTCGATGGCATCACACCTAGCTCCACAATGAACTTCTTGAACCAATAAGCTTCCTTGCAGCTTTAGAGGTGGTGATGTACTCAGCTTCCATAGTCGAATCTATAATGACCAGCTATTTAAAACTTTTTCAACTGACTGATCCACCATTATATAGAAAAATATACCTTGATGTAGATCTTCTATCATCGATATCAGCCATGAAGTTCGAATCGGTGTACCCTTTTGCTTTTAGCTTTGAACCTCCACTAAAGACTAAAAACAAATCCTTAGTTCTTTTCAAGTACTTAAGAATGTTCTTTATAGCTATCCAGTGCTCTTCGCCTAGATTTGATTGATATCTACTTGTCACACTCATGACAAGGGCTATATCAAGTCGAGTACATAGTATGACATACATGAGGCTTCCTATATCCAAAGTATAAAAAATCTTGCTCAAGTATTGGATCTCCATAGATGTATCAGGATACATTTTTTCGGAGAGATAAACACCATGCCTAAAGGGCAAGAGATCCCTCTTAGAGTTTTTCATGCTGAACCACATCAGCACCTCCTCTATGTATATGTGCGGTAAGAGTCCTATCATTCTCTTAGATCTATTTCTATAGATCTTTATACCAAGAATGTAGAAAGCTTCTCCTAAGTCCTTCATGGAGAATTTCTTTGACAACCATATCTTGACCAACGTCAGCATGAGAATATCATTCTCAATCAAAAGGATGTCATTCATATATAATACGAGGAATGTAACAGCACTCCCACTTACCATTTTGTACACACATGGCTTCTCTTCATTTTTGATGAAACTAAATGATTTGATCATATCATTAAAGTGAGTGTTCTAACTCTAAGATGCTTGCTTAAAGTCCATAAATTGACCTTTGTAGCTTATAGACTTTATGATCACTATCATTTTATGTGAAACCTATAAGCTACTTCATATAGATATCTTCCTCAAGATATCCATTTAGAAAAGTAATTTTGACATCTATCGTTAGATCTCATAATTATAATAAGCCACAACCGCAAGCAAGGTATGGATGGATTCAACATGGCTATCGGTGAAAAGATTTTCTGATAGTTAATGCCTTCGCGTTGGCTATAATCTTTTGCTACCAGCCTTATCTTATAGTTCTCTACCTCACCATCCGATCCAATCTTTTTTTTGTAAATTCATTTACATCTAATAGGTATAATATCTTTAGGTGGATCTACTAAGGACCTAGTTGGAATGCATGGAGTCAATTTATGATTTCATTGCTTCCTTTCATTTCTCGGAGTCTACATCTAGCATCACTTCATCATAAGTCTTGGGATCATTCTAAATTGTTGACCCTGAGATTGATTTTGATGATTCCAAAATATTGAGTATATTATGTATCTAATCATGTATTTCAAGAATATGTGTAGGATTTTTCAAGTATCCAAAATGAAGAATTTATCTCAAGAATAAATTCTCTCAAGATGCCATGCCAAAATACTTAAAAGAAAAAATTCACACATATTTGGATGGCTTGGTATGAAGAAAGTATGATTGAAAGAAGAAAAATTAAAATTGAAGGAAGCAATTATGTTTAAAAGAGTTTGGGGTTAAGAAACTCAAGTTTGGAAGATCAAACATTGAAGAAAAATGAAGTCAGGATTTTTCGAAATGTCTCAAATTTTTTTTGAGAGCTTTCGAGTTGTCTGGCATAATGAAACAGTATTGTGGCATAGTCTCAAGAGATCTCGAGTTGAACTTAAGACGTCTCATTCTTAGGAGACAAAAACTTCATTTCTGTGCTCTAAGAGTGAGAGGTCTCGCAGATTCTCAAGAGGTCTCGCGATTCTGACGAGACGTCTCATAAAAAACTGAGAGGTCTCGATATGCACGGACAACCTTCAACAGATAGTTTTCCAATGACTATTTTTCGACCCCAATGGCTATTTCAGAGCTTCTAATGGCTAAGAACTCTCATTCCAATCTTCTCTAAAGGAATTTAAAGGTGAAGAATTAATTGAAAAAAATAGAAGAAAGAGATTAAGAGATTTAGAGAGAAAATCTTTCAGATTTTATGAGGAATATTAAATATCCAAAGAAAAGAAAAAGAGAGGAGTGTTGTGCACAGATTTCAACAAGCTTTCAAAGCAATCTTCTTCAACATCTTCCACATCCTCTCAAGCATAATTTGAAGAAAAGCCAAGCTTCAATCGAGCACATTATCATCTTGTTCTTTAGGATTTAAAAGAGCTTATACTCTATTTTTTATATTGTGCTAAAACTTTACTTATACTTTTTGATTTCTTTACAAGTTTCTTTGGAGGAAAGAAACTTAGGGTTTAGGC
This sequence comes from Cocos nucifera, assembly GCA_006176705.1. Lineage (NCBI taxonomy): Eukaryota > Viridiplantae > Streptophyta > Magnoliopsida > Arecales > Arecaceae > Cocos > Cocos nucifera. The sequence goes on along the minus strand of QRFJ01005231.1, from coordinate 12,390 downwards.
CCATCCAAGCCCAGAATTGGATATTGTAGATTTTAGTTGGTGATCCCAAAAAACCAACTGAGTTGTTAGTAAATTCGAAAAACTAACGGTGTTAGATTTTGGTTGGTGCTTCTCTGAAAATCAACTAAGTTTGTTTGTGAGCCTGGAAAAATAAACACACTATAATCAAGGGTAGATTATAGTGAAATTCTAAGGAAAAGCTTGAGAAATGGACATAAGAGTGGGTGGCTCTGAACCACTATAAATCTTTGTATGTTTGTGTTGTGCTTTTTTCTTCTATCTCTCTATATACTTTGCATGCTTATAATTCTTACTTCATTTTCGTAGTTTGATTTTGTTATCTTAATTCTACTACTCATATTATATACATCTTTGAAGGAAAAATCCTAATTTCTTGGGTCAGGTTCATTCAGATCTGATTGGATCAAGAGAGATATTTCAAAAATTTTTCTTTTGAATCTAGATTAGATCTGAGACATTTCAAATCTGATTTTATAGATCTAATAAATAAAAATAAATTAAATTAAATCTAATTTAATTTATACTTTGATGTTGGATAATCAGATTATCCTTTGATGATCCTACTGATTATCTGAGGTTCTGGATCTAGCCATGCAAGCGCCTGGCCTCTATGGATATCCACTCGAGCTGGATCTAGAGATTGATAGGAATGTGATGTTGTCATTAAGACACCATGTTTATCAGTTTAATCCAACTTCTTAAAATAATTAAAAATCCATAGATAGCAGTGAGTTGGGTCGAATCCATAGGGAAGATAGTATTTTTAGATTTAAAATCTTTGATTTTATAAAAGAAAAAGAAAAGAGAAGAGTTCTGGGATCAAAAGTGAAGTCAGAAAATAAAAAACAAAAATTAAAAGATTCAAAAATTTAAACTTGGTACTAAGATCTACTAGTTAGATCTTAGCATCTAATTGCAATAAAATAAAAAATAATAATTAAAATACAAAAATTAAATTGCAATAAAAATAAATAGCATAAAATTAAAGAGCATAAAAATAAATATTGCATTAAAAAGTTTCTCCATCGAGCGCGATCCAATGGTCATAATTTAATTCAACTTGATCTGGGCCATTACACATCCATTTTTGGTATTTTTGGAAGCATCAGATCACCATCTGATGGCTAGAGTTAAAAGAACTCAACAAAATTTGTTCAGGGGCTATTTTAATCCAAATTTCACTTGGATTTCTTCCTATTTTCATGATTAAAATGGCCATTAGTCCCACATTGCCCAGAAGAAAATCCTCCAGCCCTCCAACATCTATTTAAGGACCCTCAGGCCTTCAAAACAAACATCTCAGATTAAGGTGAAGCTTTGGTACAGGATGAAGCTAGGCTATGGGTTACTGGCTGCTTCAAAGCAACGGGTGCCGAGAAGAAGAGCTAGGCTTCTACACCATCTTCCACCAATGTTGATCCAAGATCAGAGATCAGCCTATTTTATTTTATTTTTATTTTATATATTTAAATTATGAATTAGGCCATTGATCATGTGCCTGAGAGTCTGATCACCGTCGGTAGCTTTCTGGACCATCAGATTAAAGCTGGAATTAAATGCTGCCATCCGATGGTGATCTGGGTGAAATCAGAAACCAAATAAGAGTTGGAATAAACCTTGACCATCCAATGTTGACCGCAAGCAACCAGCACCGCACGATCGTGCATTTATTGTTCCCATGGATTTCGTGGATCGACTGCACCGTACACCACAACCAATTAGCGCCTCCTATCGATGGATGAAAAGACCAAAATGTCTTATGAGTTGCAATGTATTTTCTATAAACCATTTAAGGGTCTAGGTCCACCACGTGGCAAGCTTTGATTCACCCATTTTTGCCGAGCTGGCGGTTCATACTGTGCTGTAGATCGACGGATGGCTTCTAGGCTTGAGTCAGCTAGCGTGGCTGGCTTAGCACGCCGGCTTGGTTGGCTTGGCTTGGTGCATTTGGATGCGTCGGCTGCTGCAGCATGACGGCTTGAGTCGGCTGAGCCGTATGTTATTTTTTAGTTAATTTTTTTATTTTATTTCTTTAGAAATTCATATCTTCTCTAGGCTTGAGTCAGCTAGCATGGCTGGCTTGGTGCGCTAGTTTGGTTGGCTTGGCTAGGCACATTTGGAAACGTCGGCTGCTGTGGCATGGCGGCTTGAGCTGGTTGAGCCGTATATTATTTTTTATTTAATTTTTTTATTTTATTTCTTTAGAAATTCATATCTTTTTTATTATAGCTCCATTTTGCTTAAAACTTATTTCGTTGTGATAAAAAAAATAAGCTCTTTCCATTGATATTAAAATTTTAATTTTAATTTTTATTATTTTTTAATTAATTTTTTAATTAATAAAAATATAAATTTCTTAAAAATATGTATCAATTAATTATTAATTCTTAAAAATAAGCATAAATTAATTGATAAATTGATACTTTTATAGGTGAATTTATGGAGCTTATCAAAGATCTTCTCCTTCTTTATCATCTCTCCAAATATTAGATCTGGATCTGATTTAGAGGATCTTCAAAACTTCTTTTGAAGATCTGGAATCATCTCTTGCAGCAATATTGCCTTCTTTCTTTCTCGTCACCTTTCTCTTGCCTGGATCATACCAAACTAGAGCCCAAATCTCCTTGGGCGTGGAGAGGAGAGAGAGGATCAGAAGATGGCATGGAGGAGGAAGAGGGGTAGCCTTGGGGCATGGGCTAAGGAAAAACCTCAATAAAGCTTGGCGTAGATAGGGTTTATATAGATCCTACTACACCATGCAGTGCCACATCATCCCGACCAATCATGTTGCTTCATGTAATTAGATCTAAATTTGATTAGTGGAATGACATCATCTGATCCAATCAGATGAGAGCTCCCTCAAATCATCCTTTGGTGGTGCCATAACTGGTCAAAGCTGAGTCTTAGGCACCTACCTAAGTTGATTCCAAGAAGAAACCTAGAGTCCCATCTATATGGAACTCCAGACATCCCTACCCATGGGCGCACACCTCCCTAGGCATGCACCCCCTCTTTTCCAATTTCTAGCAAGGGTACAACCTCTATCTGCTCTCCTATAGGTGCATGACACATGGGTAGATGTCTAAGTGTCAAAGGTCAATGTTTGACAAAAGTCAAAAAACAAGAATTAGTAGGTGACGAAAAATGGTAGGTGTTGTCTCAAATTTATCTCATAAATTAAGACAATCTTTTTCTAACCTAGACAATCTCTAGTCAGACCAAGTAAAGGTACCTGAGTGAGCACAAACACATTTGGCTCAGTTGAAACAACTTTTAATGATAGTAGAAGGAGAACGTTAGGCTTAATCGTGTGCCAGCATGATTTTTTTGAACCTAATTGAATCTTATTCAAATCAATTGAACTGGATTAGTCCAATTGATGATATCCAAATCCAAACCTTTGTTTGTGTGATCCAGTTAGGTTCAGTTCTATATCATAATGGGATATGTCATAATCTCTATCATTGACATCATCGAAACATCTTTCGATAGATCAAAACTTATTTTGATTCATACAACTAGAATGATCGATCATCCAAATCATTCTAATAGCTTCCAAAATCTACCAGTGACACCTAGTAGTATATAATGATAATCCATCAGAACTAAAAATGAACCTCTCGATGTAGCTACCTATGTGATTAAGTTCTTCTATCATGAGCCCCGATTAGATTAGGGTAAAGGTGAACTCATCAAACCCTAATCTCCATCATACGATTTAATCATTCAATTCAAGTCTAATATGAAAACCTTAATAGAAACTCTTTCTATTATTTCACTTTTCCATGGCCATGGGCTTAAGGACTTGATTCTTATGATCATCATAGGGATGCTCCTCATCCATCGAGGTAGATAAATTTTCTCTTGGTGCAATCCAATTCCTACAATGAACATGCTATAGCCAACATACACCTTAGGATTCCGAATGGCTAGGAAATCGAGTCATGGTGTAGTCAAACTATAACACCCTCAAGGTGAACTGCCGATACACCTTAGATCAAAAAACCAGACACACCACTGCAGCTTCGAGCCAGTCATCGACGAGAAGGTAGACTTTCTTATGACTGCTCGAAGTGGTCACGCTCAGTGCCCTCGTTCTCTAATGAGTACCTGTACCCTCACTCTGATGTCTCTACAACATAGACTCAAGACTCATCTACTATAAAGAAGCAATTATACACCAACCTTCCGGATCAATCACCATCCTCATGATGATCCTATGGTCGGAAGCATTTTATGAGTTAATAATAAAAATTCTTGTCTTAAATTTTCAACTCTTGAAAACAAGAATTATCATTACCATTAACTCAAGGGATGTATCATAGACACTAAATACACATTTATGATAGAAAATAATCCATTTTATTATTTATAGTCAAAATTATAATTTTGCCCTTAGAAGTGTATTACAAGTGTCAGCCAATTCTAACTTCTAGGACACACATATCCAACAAACTCCTACTTGATCTAAGGCCAATTAGCTACAAATCTAGGTCCCATCTTCTTAAGATGGGCTTTGATCTTCTGCTGGCCCAACAGCTTTGTAAGTGGGTCTGCCGCATTATCTATGGAATCAACTCTTTTAACCTCGACGTAACCCTTCTCGAGGTAATCGTAGATGAGGTGGTATCACCGCTCGATGTGCTTAGATTTTTGGTGAGACCTCAGCTCCTTAGCAAGGGCTGTGGTGCCATTATTGTCATAGTATAGAGGAGTGGCATCTGATGGCATCACTCCGATCTTTGCGGTGAACTTCTTATACCAGAATGCCTCCTTCATAGCTTTTGATGCAGCAATATATTCTGCTTCTATGATTGAATCTGCTATCACAGTCTACTTGAAACTTTTTCAACTGACAGCTCCACCATTACACACAAACAGACTTCCAATTATCGACTTTCGATCATCTACATCGGACATAAAATCCAAGTCTGTATATCCTTGGATTTGGAGTTCTCCATTATCAAAGATCAACAACATATCCTTAGTTCTTCTCAAGTACTTAAGGATACATTTCACAGAAGTCCAGTATTCTTCATCTGGATTCGACTGATATCTACTCGTGATACTTACAGCATGGGCTATATCAGGTCATGTACATAACATGGCATACATGAGGCTCCCTATTGCTGAAGCATAAGGGATCTTGCTCTTGTGTTCTATTTCCTCAGCTATGTTAGAGCATATTTTTTTAGAAAGATGAATGCCATATCTGAAGGATACCAAACCCCTCTTAGAGTTTTCCATGCTAAACCACTTTTGCACTTCCTCTATGTACATCTTCTGTGAAAGTTCTAGCATCCTATTTAGTCTATCTCTATAGACCTTAATTCCTAGAATAAAGGATGCTTCTCCTAGGTATTTCATGCAGAATTCTTTAGATAACCACATTTTAACTATGGTCAGTATGAAAATATCATTCTCAATAAGGAGGATATCATCCACGTACAATACGAGGAAGACAACAGCACTCTCACTGACCTTTTTAAAGACACATGATTCCTCCTCATTCTTGATGAAACCAAATAATTTGATCACATCATTGAAATGAGTATTCGAATGTTTGCTTAAGTCTGTATATGGACCTTTGCAGCTTGCATACCTTATGATCAGTATCACAGGATGTGAAACCTAGCGACTGTTCCATATAGATATCTTCCTTAAGATATCTATTTAAGAATGCCATTTTCACATCCATTTTTCATATTTCATAATCGAAATAGGCTGCAATAGCAAGCAATGTGCAGATGGATTTTAGCATAGCTACTGATGAAAAAGTATCCTGATAGTCAATGGCTTCATGCTGACTATAACCTTTTGCCACTAATCTAACTTTGAATGTCTCCACATTCCCATCTGCTCCAATCTTTTTTTTGTAGATCCATTTACACCCAGTAGGTACTATACCTTCTGATGGATCTACCAAGGTCCAGACTTGATTTGAGTGCATCGAGTCAATTTTTGACTTCATTATCTCCAACCATTTCTTGGAGTCGATATCCGATATTGCCTTGTTATAGATTTTGGGATCATCACCATGAACCCCATTACCTATGAGGAATATTTCCTCTATTTTCTTTGAAATAGTACCTAAGTACCTCTTAGGGGGATGAAAAATCCTTTCCAATCTATGAGATGGAGGAGGTAGTGATTGTATTGGCTCAACCTGATTTGGTTTCATTTGGTCCTTAACTCATTGTTGTTGTGAGACTTTCTCATCGAGCTTGATCTGCTTGCTAATGCCGCTATCTTGAATAAACTATTTTTCAAGAAAGATGGCATATCAACTCACAATCACATTGTGATTTTCTGGAATGTAAAAATAATATCCTAATGACTCTTTAAGATATCCTATAAATTGAGCTCTAAAGGACCTAAAGTCTAACTTATCTTTTGACATGAGCCGGACAATCCCAAATTCTGAGATGACTCAAACTTGGTTTCTTACCATGCCATATCTCATACGATATGGTAGGAACGATTTTAGAAGGAATCCTATTGTAAGTATATTATAGTTAACAAATAGTATCTCTAAAGAAAATTACGAAAGTCCGTGAAGCTCATCATGGATCGAACCATATCTAATAGGATCTGGTTCTTCCATTCTAAAATTTCATTGAGTAGAAGTATTCTAGATGGAGTCCATTGAGAGACTATACCATTTTCTTTGAGATAGTCCAGGAATTTTCAGCTAAGGTATTCACCTCTTTAATTTGATCGAAGAACTTTAATGAGTTTTCTGGTTTGCTTTTCTACTTCATGTCTGAATTTATTGAACTTTTCAAAAGCTTCGAACTTATGTCTTATAAGATACATATACCCATACCTAGATAAATCATCGATAAAGATTATAAAGTAAACAAAGTTGCCTCTAGTCGGCACATTAAATGGGCTGCACACATCAGTATGTACTAGGACAAGAAGATCCGTGGCCCTTCCCCATGTCCTACAAAAGGGAGTTTAGTCATTTTGCCATGAAGACAAGATTCACAAATTAGATATGACTCGAAAGTCAAAGGATTCAATAGCTCGATTTTTTCCAATTTGTTAATCCTATCTTTTGCCATATGATTTAGTCTTAGGTGTCATAGATACCTATCATTTAGACTATCCCTAGGTCATTTCATGACATTCACATTTTACTCGATATTAAAAATAGATATATCAATATGTAACTGATAAAGATCATTAATAAGAAAACCACTTGCAATTTTATTTCTTTTATAAAGAATATTATAATGGTCCTTAAGAAAACTAATTACATAGCCTTCTAGTGCTAGGCATAAAACAGAAATCAAAATCCTGCTTGGAGCAGTCACATAATAACAGTCTTTTAATATTAAGTCTAAACCAGATGGTAGTCGAAGAGGGTATGTTCTCATGGCCACAATAGCAACTCTTGCTCCATTTTCGATGTGCAGGATCATCTCACCATCCCTCACCTCCTACTATACTCAAGACCCTGCATAGAAGTGCACAAATGAGCACTAGAACCAGAGTCAAGCATCCAACTGGATGTAGAAGAAATCATAAGGTTAGACTCAATAATGAGCATACCTCCAGAAGGACCTATCTCCTTCTTATTCTTCAGGGTGGTCAGGTAAGTAGGGCAGTTCCGCTTCCAATGGCCGTCATTGTTGCAATAAAAATACTTTTCTTTATCAGCGGCCCTCTTCTTTAGCTCTGTCTTTTTCTTCATTCCTCCTTCCATCTTCTGCTTTTTCATAGACTTCTTTTTCTTTCCAAAAGATTTTTTCTAAGAAGAAATCCATTCCATAGCAAATACTAAGCCTTTAGAATCTTTCATAGAAAGCTCAGCAGTAACCAGCATGTTTATAAGTTCGGTCAGAAAAGTTTGAAGTTTATACATATGGTAGTTCATGATGAACTATCCATATGCATCAGTCAAGGATTGCAGAATTATATCATTCTGTAGATCTAAGTCTAACTTCACTCCGAGCTTCTCAAGCTCTTCCAAGTCTTTAATCATCATCAGACAATGATCTTGGACTGACTGTCCATCATGCATTTTAGCCTTGAAAAGTCATTTAGCGACTTGATACTTGGCTGCACAGTTTTGTTCACCAAACATCTCTTGCAAGTGAGCCAATATTTGGTGGGTAGTCCTGATATCTTCATGTTGGTGCTGAAGCTTATCAGACATCAAGCCCAACATGTAGTATCTGGCCTTGTTATCTTCGTCCGTCCACTTTTCAAGAGACATTCTCTATTCAACGGATGGATGAGGTGGTAAGGTGGGTGAGTCCTAGTCCAATACATGAGTTAACTTCTAGAAACTCAAAATAATTTTGAAGTTTCGAAGCCAATCCTTGTAATTGGATTCGATCAATCTATGGGTGTCTAGGATACGTGTTAGTGGATTGGACGCAGACATTTTTCTATAGAGAGTCAACGTTTTTAGTTAGATATTATAATTAAGACTTGACTAATTTGTTTAGAGATTTTATTTTTAAACAAATTAGCTCTCACTATTTTCTCGGATCCCTACACTTCCTCTTCAGGGATGCAAAAATCTCTATGATTACTGATTTCTAGTGGGTGGTGCGGTCCCACCAACTAACTCATCACCTCACCTAACAGTTATTGGTGATGGGTTAGCCAATGAGTGAACAACTCTTGTTCAATGATTCTCTAATTATGGTGCAGCCAAACTTGATCTCTAATTCATGAATCTCATCGTGCCTAGAATATTGATCCACTTCTTAATTAAGTCAGACTCACCATTTGCATAGATTGGATTTCTAATTGAGTCTCTCACCATATCTAGAATATTAAGCCCAATCCATCCTCCAGCCTGTAGTATCCAATACCTAATCGATATGGTTGCATCTTTCTGGTGTAACTGAACTACTGTAACCAGCTTAGAATAATCAACCCCAGAAAGGGCCCGCACATCTACAATGGTGGAAGATCTTAGACTTAATCTTTTCTTAGAAAGATTTGATTTAGGTCTCATTAAATTAGACTTGATATAGTCATAACCATTATGACTAATCTAATGGCATGGGTTAGCTCGAATTATTGACCACCTCAGATCAGGATCGAGCCAACAAATATGGCCAAGTAAGTAAGACCGATGGAAGGGATATGCCATTAACTTGACAAGAATGCATTCGAGTCGAGTAGTTCCCAATTAAAAATCAGTCGATCATATCTGCCAAACTTATCTTAGACACCAAATTGTTGAGCCAGAATCAATCGAGTTAGCCTACAATCTAGATTCTAACCACTGAGCCTAATTAGGTCTTAGCTTGATCGATCACTCACATGACTCGATCTTGACCCAGACTTAATCCTATTAAGCTGGTCAATTTAAACACTGTTGATCCCATCTAACCAACTCTTGATTTGGTTTGATCAATCGCTTAGACTTAATTGAGCTATCCAAGCCCAAATCTAATTTTATGAATATATCTTAGATCTAAAATTCTCAATTTTAGATCTAACAAATATTTCATAATTTTAAGTCTTAATTAAGTTTAAGGTTCATAAATAAAATATGTAAATAAAATCTTAGGGTTTTAGGATTTAGGATTTTGCAGAAAGTAAGTTCTTGATTTCTGATTAAGGACGAACGTGCATCACCCCAACACATCATAAGAACATCCCATCGAATGGAAGGAGAGGACATTTAAATTCTACTTTGTTCTTATGATCGGACGGCTAAGGAGAATGGCTTAATTAAAAATTTAAATCTACAAAACTAGTTAGATCTACATCATATATCTCATATATAAAAATTAATCTAACTTTATACATGTTTTGCATACATCTCATGTATCATATCATGCATATTTCTAGATCTAAATATCTCATAATTCATCTAAAAGAATTAAATTTAAATTGATCACATCAAAATAAATTCTAATCTAGACAATTATGTAGAACTATTCTACAACAAGTCTAAACATGCATTCATCATATCTCATATGATTCAAAAATTAAATAATTTTATTTATTATTTTTTAGATCTTATCATAATATTTATAATATTAAAAAATAATAAATAAATAAATCTAAAATTATAACTTAATCAAATTAAATTATGAACATGCAAGACTATGTATAGAATAGTTCTATTTTACAACTAGTCATGCATCATATAAAAATTTAGATCTAAATTATTTAATTTTAATTTTTTTAATTTTAGATCTAATCATATCTTATGTGATATCTAAAATCATGTAATTATTAAATAAAAATTAAAATAAAATTAGATCTAAATAATTTATTAAAACCTGGCTCTGATACCAGTTGAAGGAGAAATCTTGATTTTTTGGGTCAGATTCGTTCAGATCTGACTGGATCAAGAGAAATATTTTAAAAATTTCTCTTTCAAATTTAGATTAGATCTAAGATATTTTAGATCTAATTTTATAAATCTAATAAATAAAAATAAATTCAATTAAATCTAATTTAATTTATACCTTGATGTTGGGTAATCAGATTATCCTTTGATGATCCTACTGATTGCCTGAGATTCTGGATCTAGCCATGCAAGCGCCTGGCCTCTACCGATATTCACTTGGGTTGGATCTAGAGATCTTCTTCTTCTTTATCACCTCTCTAAATATTAGATCTGGATCTGATTTAGAGGATCTTCAAAACTCCTTTTGAAGATCAGCAGTCTTACAATAGTGCTAGCCTTCTTCTTTTTCGTCACCTTTCTCTTGCTTGGATCGCACCAACTGGAGCCCAAATCTTCTTAAGGCATGGAGAGGAGAGGAGGACCAGAATATGGCATGGAGGAAGAGGGAGAGGGGAAGCCTTGGGGCATGGGGCTAGGGAAAACTCTTAAACTTGTGCGATAGGGTTTATTTATAGACTGCTGACCATGCATCCACTAATCCCAACAATCACATTGCTTCATGCAATCAAATCTAAATTTGATTGATGGATGACATCACCTAATACAATCAGATGAGAGCCCCTCAATCTCCTTAGAGGGTGCCAAGATTGGTCAAAGTTGAGTTCTTAGGAACTCTAATTGGATTCCAAAAAGCAACCTGGAGTCCCATCCATATGGGAACTCCAAGGCATCCTCCATCCTTGGCGCACGCCTCCAGGCATGCGCCCCTCCTTGCCAATTTCTATAAGGGGACAAGCCCCTATCAGCTCTCCTATGGGTGCATGATACATGGGTCAATATCTATGGTATCAGTCAAGGTTAACTTTGACCAAAGTCAAAAGACAAGAATTGTCAGGTGATGAAAAATGGTAGGTATTGTCTTAAATTTTTCATAAATTAAGACAACCTTTTTCTAACTGGACAAGCCTCCAGTCAGATCAGGTAAAGGTCCTGAGTGAGCACAAATATCTTTGGCTCAGTCGAGACAAACTATTTAATGATAGTAGAAGAAGAACGTTAGGTTCAATCGATGCGCCAGCACGATTTTCTTGAACCTAATTGAATCTCATTCAGATCAATTGAACTGATCAGTTCAATTGATGATCATCCAGATTCAAACTCTTATTTGTGTGACCCAGTTAGGTTCAGTTCTATATGGTAATGGATATGTCATGATCTCTATCATCGACTCATCGAAACTCCTTTCGATGGATCAAAACTCTTCTGATTTCGAACAGCTAGAATGATCGATCATCTAAATCATTCTAATTGCTCCCAAAATCCACCAGTGACACCTAGCAGTATATGGTGGCAACCCATCAGAGCTGAAATGAACCTCTTGGTGTAGCTACCTATGTGATTAAGTTCTTCTATCTTGAGCCTCCGATCAGATTAGGGTTAAGGTGAACTCGTCAAACCCTAGTTTCTATCATATGATGTAATCATTCGATTCAAGTCCTGAATGTGAAAATCTAAATAGAAACTCTTTCTATTATTTCACTCTATCCATGGCCATGGGCTTCAGGACTTGATTCTCATGATCATCATAGGGCTGCTCCTCTCCACCGAGGTAGATAGATTTCCTCTTGATGCATCCAGTTCCTACAATGAACATGCTATAGCCAACATACACCTCAGGGTTTCGAATGGCTAGGAGATTGAGTAATGGTGTAGTCAAACTATAACACCCTCAAGGTGAACTGTCGATGCATCTCAGGTCAAAGAACCAGACACACTACTGTAGCATCGAGTCAGTCATTGACGAGAAGGTAGACTTCCCTAATGACTACTCGAGGTGGTCACGCTCAGTGCCCTCATTCTCTAACGAGTACCTATACTCTCGCTCTGATGTCTCACACCATAGACTCAAGACTCATCTACTAAAGAGAAGTGATTGTACACCAACCTTCCGGATCAATCACCATCCTCGTGATGATCCTATGGTCGGAAGCATTTTATGAGTTAATAATGATTATTCATGTCTTAAATTTTCAACTCTT
>QRFJ01005230.1:25454-82559 GCA_006176705.1 Cocos nucifera | reverse complement strand
GGAAGTTCTAAGCTATTGATAAAAAGCTAGTCTTACTTTCATTGATAAAAAGTTTTTTCAAGTAAGGATGAAACTAACAAATAAATAACAATAACTAAAAGCTCCTGACCTCAGGAGGGGAAGCAGCAGGGGAACTTGGCACTTCTACAGTAGCTGCTGATAAGTATAATAAATTCATCAATAAAAGTATTAATTTATCAATTAATTGATATTAATTTTTAAGAATTAATAATCAATTTATATATAATTTTTGAAAAATTCATATTTTTATTAATTAAAAAATTAATTAAAAAATAATAAAAAATAATAAAAATTAAAAAATAAAATTTTATTATCAATAGAAAGAGCTCATTTTTTTGATCACAACGAAATAAATTTCAAGTAAAACGGAGCTAAAATGGAAAAGATATGAATTTTGAAAGATATAAAATAAATAAAAATTAAATAAAAAAAAGAAAATGGCTCAGCCGGCTCCGTAAGCCGAGCCACCAAGCCAAGCCAAGCCATCAAGCCGACTCAGCCATTGAAGCCATCAGCCGGTCCATGATCCAGGCGTGGACCGCCAGCTCAGCAAATTCCGGCGAATCAGAGATTGCCACGTGGTGGACCTAGACCCCTTAAAGGGTCTACAGAAATTTATCGCGGCTCACAAGGGTAATTTAGTCTTTTCGTCCGACAACAGCGGCGCTGATTGGTTGCGGTGTGCGGTGCGGCCGGTCCATCGCGGTCCATGGGAACAGTTATTGCGCGATCGGACGGATGTGGTTGTTTGCGGTCAGGATCGGACGGCTGTGGTTGCTTCCGAATTTTATTCAGATACAAACATCACGCGGATCACCATCGGACGGCAGCGCTCGATCCAAGTGCGATGATCCGACGGTCCAGAATGCTGCCGACGGTGATCAAGACTCCCGAAGCACGATTTGCGGCCAGATTTCCTCGATCAAGCGCGATCCAACGGCCAGAATTTAATCCGACCCGATCTGAGCTTATCTGCATCCGATTTTGATGATTTTTGGACCGTTGGATTCCTATTGAACGGCTGGATTTTATCAGATTTATCAGAGTCATATCAGAGCTATTTTGATTCAAATTTTATCCAAATTTCTTTGTATTTTTATGATTACAAAGGCTATTAGTCCCATATTGCCTTTAGAAAAAATATCCAGCCCTCCTAGCTCTATAAAAAGGACCCCAGGCCATCAAAAATTATATCTCCGATCAAGGTGAAGCTTTGGTACAGGGCGAAGCCAGGCTATGGGTTAAAGGCTGCTTCGAAGCAACGGGTGCCGAGAAGAAGAGCCGAGCTTCTACACCATCTTTCTGCCAATGCCGATCCAAGATCAGAGATCAGGCTATTTTATTTTATTTTTTTTTTTTAAATTTTATGTATTTAAATTCTAAAATTTTAATTAATAAAAATTTTATTTTTGCATTTTAATTTCTTACTTTTTATTGTAATTTAATTTCTGCACTTTAATTATTACTTTTTATTTTATTGCAAGTAGATGCTAAGATCTAACTAATAGATCTTAGTACCAAGTTTAAATTTCTGCACCTTTTAATTTTTGCTTTTTAATTTTCCGACTTCACTTTTGATCCCAAAACTCAAATTTTTTTCTTTTCTTTTTCTTTTCAAAAATCAAAGATTTCAAATCTAAAAACACTACCTTCCCTGTGGATTCGACCCGACTCACTACTATCTACGCATTTTCAATGATTTTAAGAAGTCGGATTAAACTGATAAACACGGTGTCTTAACGACAACATCGCGTCCCTATCAAGTTTTTGGCGCCGTTGCCGGGGAAGGTTTTTGATTTTTGATTTTGATTTCTTTGATTTATTAAAAATAATTCGGCAAACGCACCAAGTTTTTGGCGCCATTGCCGGGGAAGGAATAGATGCTATTTTTTTCTTTGATTTCTTTGATTTTTTTTGTAAATTAATTATATTTTTTTAATATTGCTTACTAATTTTTTTTATTTATTTTGTAGAAAAAAAAAGGAGAAAACGAAGAAAGCATCTAATTTTGGTAAGATCAATCCTAACCCTAGTCCTCTTTTCTTTTTATTTATTTATTTATTTATTTTATTTTTAAATTAATTTAAAAAAATATCCATTTAAACCTAATTAAAAGCCTCATGATAAGATTAGAAATCCCTAACTGCTTAGAGCATGCATCATATTAGTTTTATTTTTATCTTTATTTTTATTTTTATTTTTTTTGGTGATTGCTGGAGGCAAGGTAAGCCTTTCAGAATTTAATTAGTTGCATGCATCTAGTTTAAATTGCATAAAACCCTTTGATTGAATTTTTTTTTTTTTGCATATTCATATTAAATCAAATTAAGGGCACAACCCAATTAAACAAGATAAGGTGGGGATTTGATCACCCTTCCTTAGCCCACAAACAACCAACCAACATCCTGCATTGACCTAAACCTTTAAATTAAAATCAATTAGACATCAACCCTAGGAACTCGAGCTCAATAGGATAAGGAATCCTAAGAGTTGAACCGGTTAGGATAAGTCAATTTGACTGGTGTCTAGGAAAGTGGTTCAGGGACGATTGGGCCCGAAGGAAGGTGGTTTCTAATTGGTTCCGTTCGCTTACCTGGCCAAGCATAATTGGTGTCTAAGGCAAGCAACGGGGGGACTCCCACCGACCTTACACTTACCTGGCTAGTTGATTGGCTAATCCTACACTTGGAGGGCTTGAAGGTGACCTTGGCAGTTAGGAGCTGTCTAGATCTAGGATAACCCTTAGTCAGGATTGATTGACCAACTTGATTGCTAACCAACATTAAATCTAATTAAACCTAATTCTTCTCTTTCTTCTTAGTTCTAGGACTCCTTAGGACCTCTTCTTTAGAACTCTTTTTTCTTTCTTCTCCTTTCTCCTCTAAAAATAAAATAAAATAAAAATTAAACTAACTAAAAATTAATAATTAAATTAAATTAAATTAAATTAAAATTAATAAATAAAAATAATTAAAAAAAATTAATTTTTAATATAATAAAATAATAATAATAATAATAAATAAAAAATATTCTAAAAATTTTTAAACCATACATTAGGGTTACACTAATACATGCATGGTAGGAAATCGCTTTTTTCTGATTTAGTTGAACTTAATTGAATGGTTGATTCACATTAAACATAATAATCAAATGGCTAATATGAATCTAATAGTCCAAAAATTAGATAAAGTTGACCTTCTTGCTCAGAAAATAGATCAACTCCTAACCCTAGGTCAACAATCTCCTGCACAATTCACATCATCTTCTAATTATCAGGAGAATTATTCAATCTGTGCTAGTCCAACCCATCATGTAAGTGAATATCCTATGACTGCACAGTTTCCATATTTTATCCAAGAACAAGTTCAAGCTACTCAAGGATACTCCAAATTGATTAATGACCCATTTTCAAATTCATATAATTCAGATTGGAGTAACTTTAATTTTTCTTGGACATCCCAACAGACTCAGGCTCAGACCCAAATTTCACTTGAGCAAAATTATCAAAATTATGCCTATAATAATGGTCAGCCTAGTCAGTTTAACCAGCCATCATATTATAATCAGCCTTCATACCCACCTCCTCAACAGACCAATCTAGCTGATGATAGATTTAACCAACTTCAACAATTAATTCTAACTCAACAGCAATCTATCGCCAGACTAGAAGCTCAAATAGGATAATTAGTTGAGTCTAACATGAGGAGAGAACTAGATCAACTACCGAACCTACCAATTTCAAACAACCCACCTAATGACCACCAACCACCTGGATTAAATTATCAATCTAATGTTTCATCTAAGAATCTTCAATTTGAGAATACCAAAGTAATTCCTGAACTTAAAAGCTATAGGATTCTTATGGACCCATACCAAGACCAGGTGAGAGAGGCTAGTACTGATGCTAGCCAAAATAAAAATTTAGAGGAATTGGTTAGTACTGAGACTAACCACATAGAAGAACCCAAGCCAGGAATTAGTACTGATGCTAGTTCCAGTTTAAATGAGATAGAAATAAGGGAAAAGAGAATAGATGATTTACCCGAGACTTATAAACCTAATGTCCTATTCCCTTCAACCCTAGAAGCTGGTTCTTCTTATAAAAATCAAAAGGCATGTAATGAAATATCAATGGAGTTGTTTAAGCAAGATCACATTAATTTACCTCCAGAATTAAAACCGCCTTTAGTCACCATTCCAGCACCCATTGAATCAAACTTAACTCCTAAAACTCCATTCATGAGCATTTTAGAAAAACAAATAGGAGAAATTCTTAATAAACATGGGTCTGAGAATGGAATCATAAATTATATCCCTAAAAATTAACAAAGATTATATCAATAATGGGATTAAAAATCAACTTTCTGAGATTGGCAATCCAAAACCATTGGAATTTGTCAATCCAATATTCGACACAGGATAGTGAGCTACATTGTGTCTGGCTGAAGACGGTAAACTTAGCGCTTGTTGGGAGGCAACCCAATATTTAGTTTTTATCTAATTTATCTTTTTAGTTTATTTTTTTAGGATAATTTGAATAAGTTGGAGGGAGAGCTCAAATTTTCAAAGGCATGTGCTGGACCAAAAAATAAATAAAATAAATAAATAAATAAATAAATATACTGAGTTAGGTGTATTCTTCCAGGTGTATTCTTTCATGTTCTTTATTACATCCTTTATTTTTTCTTCTCCATTGAGGACAATGTCGATTAAGTTGGGGGGAGAGAAAAATAAAATTTTTTTTAAAATTTTAAGTCCTCAAAAAAGTTAGTATTTAGTATTTAGATACTTGATTATGCTTAAGAATCGAATTAAACTAAGCATTTTAAAAAGAAAATTGATGCACAGATTAGAGAATCTATGAGATATTGAGGAATCAAGTATTAAGAAAATTCAATAAAGAGTTAAGTCTAGAACATAAAAATTTTTTTTCTTGGAGCATTTCTAATTATTTCTACTAGCATCAAAGAAAAGTCTACTTTTTATAGGCTTGTGTAGGGTAACTATACGTTTCTTCATATAAAAATTTATTTTAATAAAATAGTTTCCAAGTACTTCTCACTGAGTAACCGGGCCTCTTTGCCTAAGCAAGCATTGAGTTTCGCGTCAAAAGGTGGGAAGGGCAAAGAAGCTCGTTGTAAAGCTAGTCTTAACTCGTAGCCTATTTGATTCGAGCTAGTAAGCCCGAGGGGTATTCTATACCTAGTGCCCTAAAGCCAACTGGTTTGGGAGTCATTGGCCCAAGACTCGCTACATGGATCAAATAGAAAGCTTAAGGAGTTAAGACACTCAATAGTGGTACAACGTTAAAAAAAAAAAAAAAAAAAAAAAAATTGGTTTCCCACCGAGTAACCGGGTCCCGTTGCCTAAGTAAGCAATGATATTCGCATCAAAAAGTGGGCAATGTGAAAATAAAAATTAATAAATGAAGGATGGAAGTAGCAATACACCTGCCTATATGAAAGTTTAGACAAATCAGAGATAAAAGTGGAATAATTTAGAAAAAGTTCTGAAAAATTTAATGTTCTTTACTTAATTTTTCTATTGATAAGTATTAATACCCCAATGATATATCTCATTTAAGCTCTACTGAATATCAATGGCCATTTTGAAAATTGCTTAGGTAAAATTCGAAACTCTAAAGTTAAAAGGTATTTAAAACTAAATTCTTTCTTTACTCGAGGACGAGCAAAGCTTAAGTTGGGGGGTGTGATAAGCATCATAAATTCATCAATAAAAGTATTAATTTATTAATTAATTTATATTAATTTTTAAGAATTAATAATCAATTTATATATAATTTTTGAAAAATTCATATTTTTATTAATTAAAAAATTAATTAAAAAATAATAAAAAATAATAAAAATTAAAAAATAAAATTTTATTATCAATAGAAAGAGCTCATTTTTTTGATCACAACGAAATAAATTTCAAGTAAAACGGAGCTAAAATGGAAAAGATATGAATTTTTAAAGAATATAAAATAAATAAAAATTAAATAAAAAAAAGAAAATGGCTCAGCCGGCTCCGTAAGCCGAGCCACCAAGCCAAGCCAAGCCATCAAGCCGACTCAGCCATTGAAGCCATCAGCCGGTCCACGATCTAGGCGTGGACCGCCAGCTCAGCAAATTCCGGCGAATCAGAGATTGCCACGTGGTGGACCTAGACCCCTTAAGGGTCTACAGAAATTTATCGCGGCTCACAAGGGTAATTTAGTCTTTTCGTCCGACAACAGCGGCGCTGATTGGTTGCGGTGTGCGGTGCGGCCGGTCCACGCGGTCCATGGGAACAGTTATTGCGCGATCGGACGGATGTGGTTGTTTGCGGTCAGGATCGGACGGCTGTGGTTGCTTCCGAATTTTATTCAGATACAAACATCACGCGGATCACCATCGGATGGCAGCGCTCGATCCAGGCGATGATCCGACGGTCCAGAATGCTGCCGACGGTGATCAAGACTCCCGAAGCATGATTTGCGGCCAGATTTCCTCGATCAAGCGCGATCCAACGGCCAGAATTTAATCCGACCCGATCTGAGCTTATCTGCATCCGATTTTGATGATTTTTGGACCGTTGGATTCCTATTGAATGGCTGGATTTTATCAGATTTATCAGAGTCATATCAGAGCTATTTTGATTCAAATTTTATCCAAATTTCTTTGTATTTTTATGATTACAAAGGCTATTAGTCCCATATTGCCTTTAGAAAAAATATCCAGCCCTCCTAGCTCTATAAAAAGGACCCCAGGCCATCAAAAATTGAACATCTCCGATCAAGGTGAAGCTTTGGTACAGGGCGAAGCCAGGCTATGGGTTAAAGGCTGCTTCGAAGCAACGGGTGCCGAGAAGAAGAGCCGAGCTTCTACACCATCTTTCTGCCAATGCCGATCCAAGATCAGAGATCAGGCTATTTTATTTTTTTCTTTTTAAATTTTATGTATTTAAATTCTAAAATTTTAATTAATAAAAATTTTATTTTTGCATTTTAATTTCTTACTTTTTATTTTTATTGTAATTTAATTTCTGCACTTTAATTATTATTGCTTTGCAAGTAGATGCTAAGATCTAACTAGTAGATCTTAGTACCAAGTTTAAATTTCTGCATCCTTTTAATTTTTGCTTTTTATTTTCCGACTTCACTTTTGATCCCAAAACTCTTTTTTTCTTTTCTTTTTCTTTTAAAAATCAAAGATTTCAAATCTAAAAACACTACCTTCCCTGTGGATTCGACCCGACTCACTACTATCTACGCAATTTTAATGATTTTAAGAAGTCGGATTAAACTAATAAACACGATGTCTTAACGACAGCATCGCGTCCCTATCAGCTGGGACTCAGGAGAAGTTCGACTGGTTTAGAGTCTGGGCTCCTCAACAGTGGCGAAAGGCTGACCACTCTGGTGGGAGGGGTCGACTGCAATAGTGGATGCTTTGGCTTCCACATCGGTAGCCTCCTCTTCTTCCAAAAAACTCAGGTCAAAGTTGAAAAATTTTCAGGCAACTCAGCCCTTGTAGAGCTCAAAACCTTTAATGAATGCTTGCTAGTTGAACTCGACATTCAGGTTTCTCATTTTGGAAGAGGCCTTGAACTCTTCCACAGCCTGGATCATCACCTTCGAGATCAACTTCACCATCCGAGCTTCTAATTTGGTAACTTTGATCTCAGCTTCTTTCTTCCTTTCCTCCTCCAGAGCCAATGCAGCCTTAAGTCTGACTGTGATGAACTCTTCCTTCCTGAGTGCACCCTAGAGACTTTTGATTTTTGCCATCTTCTCCTCTGCAAGATGCTCAACCTCGCTGATCTTTTCCTGAAGGCGACTGACCTCGGCTTGAAGATCCTCCTGGACCTTCTCTACCTCTGCCTCCAAACGGTGTGCCCTCTTGATGTGGGTGAGCATTTGGTGATCCGACTACAACAAATGAATGATGTTAAAAAAAAAAAGAAAGAAAAGGAAGAAGAACGAGAGAAGAGAGAAGAAGTAAAAAGCAGAAGATGAGAGAAGAAGTTGGGCAATGAAGCAATCATCTTGAGGAGGATTTCGAGAGAACCCCAGACGAGCTACCGTGGTTCAAGGTCGGCCATGCGGTCCACCACCTCTGGCATGGCAAATTTATCAGTTAAAACCCAGACGATCTCTGGGTCATCGAAAGGATCCTCTCTTTGTTCATCAATGTCATCATTCGGCTCACTAAAGTGAGCCATATGGAGTGTCTTTTGCGACAGCTTTCTTTTTCTTCTTTCCTTCCCTCTTCTCTCCCTTAGCAGGAAGCTTTGGAGCTTGATCCCCACTGGAAGGGCCCAGGGGTGTAGAGGGCATGGAATCCACATCAACAGTGTCGACCTCGGCAATTGGAAGAACCTTGGCACTAGCGGCAACCTCGAAAGTAGTAGCAGTAATAGCGGGGGCCATGGAGCTTGAAGCACCAACCTTCGCCCTCTTCGAACTACCATCTGGCACTTTTTCTTTCCTCTTCTGGGCGTAAAGTCCCTTTGCAAGCAGTGCGGCAGCTTCAGTATCCATTTTTGTAATAAAGAAGGAATCACAATCAATGACAGTACACAAATGTGAAACTGAGTGAATCCGAAAAATAAAAAATATACTGGTAGGATCAAGGAGACTCAAATCTAGGTTAAACAAGGTCTGTTCTTTTAGAAGATCGGGAAGAAGAGGAGCTTGGTACGCTTTGTGTTTGTTGGAGGAATCAAGGTCGGTTCTATCTAAGCTAGAAGCTTGATGGACTGACTCCCTAATATGACCCCAAGAAGGAAGATCTAATAGCAAGATCGGATAGTGCATAAAAAAATACTTTTTCTTCTAGTTGTGAATGAAAGAAAGAGCACTTTTTAGTGACCCCTCTTGCCGAACTGGGGGAAGAAGTACCACCAGTCCTTCACAGAAGGATGGTGCTTGAAAGTATAGAAGTTTCTAAAGAGTGAAATGGTCGGATGGACCTCAGCTAGGTGATAGAGGGAAAGGAATCCTATCACAAATCTAAAAGAATTTGGTGCTACGGAGGCAAGGAAGATGTTCAGAAACCAAAAAAGAGCAACTACGAAAGGAGGGAGTGAAAGTCGAAGTCTAGCACATATAGTTTCTAAATATAGGTAGAATCGACTAGCTGGAGGAGAACTCGCTCGGTCACTCAATGTGGGAAGTTCAAGGTCATACTCCTGAGGGATTCCGTACTGAATCCTAATTAGGAGAAGATCATTTGGGGTCAGGATGCAAGGAATGGTATCCGGCATGAAAGGTTGATGAGACATGTCTCCAGTGCAAACTACTGTAATAGGGATGGGGTCAAGGAAGGCTGAACCGGATAAACTCCAGGAACCAGCAAATTGAAAAGTTCTGGAGGACATTCGGATCAAACTAAATTCAAGAGAAATCCCTAAAAATTAAGAGGCAAAGGATGCGGAAAACTCCTTAAGAAAAATCAAGAAAATAAGAAGTGAAGGATGTTAGAATAATTAAAAAGAAGGATGGCGGAACTGAGCTAGGTCGATTGAGAAGGACAAAGAGGTGATGAGCACGATGAAGATCAAGTGGAAGAATGCTTGGAACTAGGAAGAATGGAGGAAGAAACCAAAACTCTCGAGTGAAAGGAAGACTAAAGATGGAGGAGGAAAGAACCAGGACTCTTGAAGAAAAGAAAGATGAGAACCAGGAAAGGAAGAAGGACTTAAATAGTAGAAAGTGGCCCGAAACCGTCATGATTGCAGATTTTCCTCGATCATTCTTCATGCGACGCATGTTCCAAGCATCATGACAAAAGAATGGCGACAGGCAGTGCCTTTGTGGTGCCGTGTCTCGAGCAGCACTTTGGTAGGAATTTCAAAAATCCATCTCTTCGAGTCGGATTGTGTTAAAAAAACTCTGGCGCCAATATGAATGATGACAAAATGCCTTGCTTTTTTTCAATAATCGTAGAACCCAGGAAAGAACTTCGACAATCACCTTTTTACTTCCTTCCTTCGAATTTCGAACTTGAGAGCAGGGGGACTATTGTTGGGGGTAAACCCCATTCTTGCCGAAGTTCGGTCTAATGCTCAGCCAAGTATAATTTGTAATCGTAGAAGAGCTTCAATCACTACTTCTCCGCCAGTCGAACTTCTTTCGGACTTCTCTTTCTTCCGAACTTCTCTACCAGTCGAACTCCTTCCAGACTTTTCTTTCTTTCAGACTTCTCCATCAGTCAAACTCCTCTCGAACTTCTCTTATAGCTGAATTTCTCCATCAGTCAAAATCTTTCCGAACTTCTCCTTCAGTCGGACTTCTCAATTAATCAAACTCCTTTCGGACTTTTTCATCAATCGAACTCCTCCGAACTTCTCCTGTAGTCGGACTTCTTCTTTGATCGAACTCTTTTCAGACTTCTCTTTCAGCTGGACTTCTCCATCAGTTGGACTCCTTTCAGACTTCTCCATCAATCAAACTCCTCCCAGACTTTTCTTGCAGCCAAACTTCTCCATCAGTCGAACTCCATCTGGATTCCTCCAACAAATTACTTCCAAATTTCAACTAGCATTCCTCCTGGATGATCCCTTCTAGTCGTATTCCCTCTAGATGATTTCTTTCAGTCAAACCTCTTTTAATCTATAGCTCTCTACACAGCATGAATCAACTCACTCAAGAATAACTTAGAGGAGTTTGAACTTCTCTGAAATTGATATATGTCAAAGCTCTTCACCAACCAACGTCTGCTTCCTCCGAACTTCGACTATTAAATCCCAATGAACGTGCATGTCACGACAACAGACACTACTCTCTATAACAAACTCCATGTGGTCTCGAGCGGTCCACTACCCGATGGTTACGACTGTCACTTTCAAGTTTGTTACAGGCTCCATCTATAAAAGAAATCCTCCAGATATATTTTCTCTAAGCTCTATTTTCCTTCCCAAATTCTACTGAATTCTTTTCTGAGCACTCCATTTCTGTTGGCCAGAAGAGCTAACTTGATCATTGGAGGATCCTGTCGGAGCCACCACCACTGACTTTGGATGAAACTTTATTTTGCAGATCACTGATGGTGCGGTGACCTCTTCTTCCTCAACGCCAGCTCGATCCGACATCAACTAGATTCTGCACCAATAAAAAGCATGATCAATGTCAAAGAATATTAATATTCAATGGCAGTCAGCTTCTTGGTTCACACCTTTAAGCACTCCTTGGCCATTCGTACAATGGGGGATGGATATACTTGGACTATTTTCCGTAGCATCTATGTAACATCCCAAACCAGCAAAATAATAGATTAGAAGATTCATGTTCAGGTATGTGTGGTATAGTAATTCATTTATGATATAGTTGAGCATAAATTATGACTATTTGCCATTACGAGTTTTGTAAATTTTTTAAGTCTGAAAGTAGTACCTATATGGAGGGCTATATGGTATATGTATTTTCTTAAAATTAAAATTAGCGATAATTGATTCTTAGGTATTGGTGAGTTACAAAGTGATTTTTAATAAATTTTGAGACCTTTTAACCTAGTCATTGTAAAGGAGGAAAGTTTTAAAAGTTTTGAATTTGAAAAAAATTAAACTAGAACTCAAGTTTTGAGATCTTATTCTTAAGAATTTTAATTTTTTTGATATTTTTATTGATTCCAATTAGAGAATATTTTTTTATTTATATTTATATTTTAAAGTTAATAAAAATTTAAAATAAGTAAATATAAATAAGAAGAGTATTAAGCAATCCACCTAGAATGAGTGATACTTTGAGAAAAGCAATTTACACTATCTCAAAATAATAGAGAGACAGTTTTAGAAAGTTCTATGGTGGTACAAGAAGGGGTTGACCAACTCCTGATAGGTGTCGACACTTTTCTTGAAGGGTCGATCTAGGGGACGACCTATTTTTTAAGAGAATGAACTGATCTAGGGACTGACTTGTGTAGGATATCGACACATTTTTCAAAGGTGTTGACCCCAATGATGGAAATTTCTTGGAGCAAGTTTTAACTGAGAAAGTTTTGAGTTATGTTTTTAAATTAATTTTTCAAGGGATGACTGAGCAGCTTGAGGACATTAACTAATAGTTGAAAAATCATCTGAATAACACCTGTTAAATAGGAAATTAGGTGGATTCTTGTTGGAATGATACCTAACAAGGTTCTTCCTAATTTATTCTTTTCCTAAAATAAAAAGCCATTGGTTCCTATCTTGGTTGTTCCGAGTTCTAAAGTTAAATAGAGAAGAAAGAGGAGGGAAGAGAGCTAGAGAAGGAAAATTCTTTAATTAGAAATCTAGGGGAATTCTATTGGAAAAGAAATGAGTTTGTTGTGAACTGATTAGAGGAAAGAAAGGTTGCTATTGTTAGAAAAAGAAAGCAGCTGGTTTTGTGGCAACAGAATTTTAAGCCAATTAAGACAAGAATTTCAGTCTCCAAGCTAAATTTAAAGTAAAACTTCAATCTTTACTATTAGATGGTAGAGTTTAGTAATTCAAAATCTATGATTAGCCACCTGAATGATAAATCTTGTTTAGAACATTTCAGTAAATATGCTGAAATTATGATAATTGAATTTTAAATAGATGATAGAATGAACGTGGGTTGATTTATTAGAAATCCTTGGGTTAGTGTTGAGAATTATCTAACCCTAGCAAGATAAAAACAAATTGAGTTAATCTTTGAACCATGTTAAAAGGTCTAATTAACCTTAAACAAGGTAAGCAGTATGGAATAGAAATGAAAGCTAGGAAGGCAAGGGAGTAAGCAAAATGGAATTATTAGATTATGTTGAAGCTTAGTTAAACCTAAACTAAGGCAAGCAAAATAAAAAGGAAGGGAATAGATGAAAAACTAAAGTAAAAGTTTGGAAACAAAATAGATGCAGTTCTAATCTTGAATCGTATCATATGAGTTTTAATTAATGTTTATTGATGATATAGAAAAAGAAAAAAGTTGGAAAAGTGCTTGAATAAGCCAAGTGGTTAGTAGCCAATTGAGATGAGTGGATTTTCTTATCTAGCTTTGGTATTCTCTTTCTTATATGTAGTTCTATTCTTTTTTTTAATAAGTATGAAAATAGGAATATATATAAATATTTTAATACCTAACTTATATCTTATTTGAAAGGCATTTAAATCAGCTTATCAATGTTTGAAAGTTTATTCAGTGTCAGCTTTTGAAAGAATGCATAGCATAGCATGTCATACTGCATGTAATAGCTAGCACCTTCTTGTGATTAGATTCAACAGGATTCAGCAGTATATCAGAATGATCAGTAAAGCTCAGCAATGTATCAGTTTGCTTAGTGGGGCTTGGCTTTTGGCACTTTAACTTAGTAGCATTCAAGTTACAAGTTGACTACCTACGGTAGGGGTGCACTGGGGGTAGTCGACCATAGTGAATAGCATTATTTTCAGCAAGGTGGTTTATAACATTCTAGTAAAGTTTGCAACTCAGCATATTTTATTTTGGTTCATCAAATTTTATCAGCTCAATAAATATTTCTTAGCTCAACAAAGCTTTCTTTCAGAAAAGATTTATATTGTAGATTTATTCTTATTTAAAACACATTTATTTGAAAGTATTTTAGCATTATTAGTCATGCATTGTGATAATAAATATTATAGCTATGTCTTCCTATTTTTTATTGTTAGATTATTTATTTACTCACTGAGACTTTCGAAGACTCACCCCTCACTCCTTTTATCTATAGTTTTAGAGTAACTTAGTTCAATGGTATGTATTAGTATGTGTATCAACACCTTTAGTAGAGGATGTTTTTTTAGAATGTTGGTTTGTAAACTTATAATGTATTGAGAGATGTATTATATAGCTGAGATGGTTAAATCAAAAGCTGATGAGCTTGTTGTATTTTGAGTGATTATATAAAATGTATATAGTATGATTTTATGAATGGAGCCTTAGATTTGCTTTTGTAAATTGTTGAGTTAAATTAAGATATTTACTCTAGTAGATTAAGAGGTTAAATTAAATTATATATGTTGATTGAAAAAAGATTTTGAGATAATTATGTTGAACAAGTTTAAATGATATTGCAACTTAGTTATAGTTTAGAAATCTTCTTACCCTTTAAATAAGGATGGGGTGTGGCACAGTCACCCATAGCTAGTTAGGGGTGGGGTGTTACAGTTTGGACAATGAAAATTTCTTATAGCGATAGTGGACTACTTCACCAAGTGGATTGAGGCTGAACCCCTAACAAAAATCACTGAAGTTAAAGTACAAGACTTTGTTTGAAAGTCAATAGGATGCAGATTTGGTCTATCCCGGATGTTAATAACTGATAATGGACAATAATTTGCAAGGATGAAGTTTGTTAAATTTTATGAGAATTTGAACATTTCTCATCACTTTACATCTATGGCCTATCCTCAGGTGAATGGTGAAGCCAAAGTAACCAACAGAACCCTGCTGCAAGAAATAAAGGCAAGGCTTGAATGAGCAAAAGGAATGTGGGTTGATAAGCTCTACTATATAGTTTGGGCCTATCGAACTACTTAAAGGTTACCAACTGGAGAGACTCTATTTGTTCTGGCTTTTGGGATTGAGGCAGTCATTCTAGTCAAATTTAGACATTCCTCAGCATGAGTGGAGAGGATGAGCAAAATAATTTACAAGATCTCAGGACAAATCTTGACTTACTAGAAGAAAAACAACAAAAAGCTCAAATTCGAATGGCAGCCTACAAGCAAAAAGTAGCATAATTTTATAATTTGAAAGTCAAGCATAAGATATTTAAGGTCGAAAACTATTAGATATGTGTGCCCTAAAAGTCAGAATTGGCTGATACCTGTTATACACTTCTAAGGGCAAAATTATAATTTTGATTATAAATAATAAAATAGATTATTTTCTATTATAATGTATATTTAGTGTCTGTGATACATCCCTTGAGTTAATGGCAATGATAGTTCTTATTTTCAAGAGTTGAAAATTTAAGACAAAAATTTTCATTATTAACTTATAAAATGCTTTCGATCGTAGGATCATCATGAGGATGGTGATTAATCCGAAAGATTGGTGTACAATCGCTTTTTCATAGTAGATAAGTCTTGAGTCTACGGTGTAGAGACACCAGAGCGAGAGTATAGGTACTCCGTAGAGAATGAGGGCACTGAGCGTGACCACTTCGAGCAGTCATTAGAAAGTCTACCTTCTCATCAATGACTGGCTCGAAGCCGCAGTTGTGTGTCTGATTTTTTGATTTGAGGTGCATCAGCAGTTCACCTTAAGGGTGTTATAGTTTGACTATATCATAACTCGGTCTTCTAGCCATTCGAAATTTTGAGATGTATATTGGCTATAGCATGTTCATTATAGGAATTGGATTGCACCAATAGGAAATCTACCTACCTCGGTAGATGAGGAGTAGCTCTATGATGATCATGAGAATCAAGTCCATAAGCCCATGGCCATGGCAGAGTGAAATAATAGAAAGAGTTTCTATTAAGATTTTGACATTGGACTTGAATCGAATGATTAATCATATGATAGATATTAGGGTTTGACGAGATTACCTTAACCCTAATCCAATCGGAGCTCAAGATAGAAGAACTTAATCACACAGATAACTGCATTGAGAGGTTCATTTTCAGTTCTGATGGGTTGCCACCATATGCTGCTAGGTGTCACTGATGGATTTTGAGAGCAATTAGAATGATTTAGATGATCAATCATACTAGTTGTATGAATCAGAAAAGTTCTGATCCATCGGAAGGTATTTCGATGATGTCAATGATAGAGATCGTAACATATCTCATTACCACACAAAATTGAACCTAACTAGATCACACAAATAAGAGTTTTGATTTGGATACCATCAATTGGACTAATCCAGTTCAATTGATTTGAATTAAAGTTAATTAGGTTCAAGAAAATCGTGCTAGCACACGATTGAGCCTAATGTTCTTCTTTAATTATCATTAAAAGTTATCTCGACTGAGCCAAATATGTTTGGGCTCACTTAGGTACCTTTACTTGGTCTGACTGAAATTTATTCAGGTCAGAAAAGGATTGTCTTAATTTATGAGATGAATTTGAGACAACACCTGCCATTTTTTATCACCTACTAAATCCTATTTCGGATATTTGGTCAAATGTTGACCTTTGATACTTAGACATCTGCCCATGTATCAAGCCATCATAGGAGAGAACTTTTGGACCAGTCCACCTACTAAAAGGTAGTTGGATAAGGGGTGCACACCTAGGGAGGCATGCACCCATGGATAGTGACGCTTGGAGTCCCATAGGTTGCTTCAAGGTTTCTACCTTGGTGGCGCCAAAGACTTGTCTTTGACCAATCTTGGCACCATCTAAGGATAATTTTGAGGGGCTCTCATTTGATTGGATCAGATGATATCATCCCACTAATCAGATTTAGATCTAATTGCACAAAAGGCCATGATTGGTCGAGATGATGTGGCACTGCATGGCGCAGCAGGGTCTATATAAACCCTATCTGCACCTAGGATTTAGAACTCTTGCCTATTGCCCATGCCACAAGGCTGCGCCTCTCCCTCCTCCATGCCATCTTCAAGTCTTCTCTCTCCTACCCATGCCTAAGAATTTTTGGGCTTTAGTTTGGTGAGATCCAAGCAAGAGAAAGGCGACGAGAAAGGAACAAGGTAGCACTGTTGTGAGAGACGACACTCGATCTTCAAAAGGAGTTTTGAAGATCTTCCAAATCAAATTTAGATTGGATATTTGGAGAAGTGATAAAGAAGGAGAAGATCTCCAGAACCTATCCGAGTGGATATCGATAGAGGCCAGGCACTTACATGGCTAGATCCAGAACCTCAGGAAGATATAAGGATCATCACAGGATAATCTGATTACCCGCTACAAGGTAAAATTAACTTAAATTTAATTTATCTTTTATTTTTATTTTATTTTTTTATTAGATTAATAATATCAGATCTTAAAAGTCTCAAATTTGATTTGGATTTAAGAGAAAAATTTTTGAAACATCTCTCTTGATCCAATCGGATCTAAACGAACCAGATCAAGAAAACTAGGTTTTCTCTTCAGAGACTTGGTGCTATATTGAGCAGAGGTCTATCAACCACAGAATCAAGGCAAACTTGCCCCAAACTGGGAAGGCCCCTATGAAGTTGAGTAAACCATTCGGCCCAAGATTTATCGCATAAAAGAGCTAGGAGGACCTACACTACCCCAACCTTAGAATTTGGAAAATCTATAAATGTATTATTAATAGCCATACTTTAATAAAAGATTTTTTTATTTTAATGCTCCTATCTTTTATGCAAATTAAATCATGGCAGAGAATGATTGAGCTGAACTTTAATCTTAAATGAAATATAAGGCCTCTGATTCTTAAACTGGTGGTTATTCTCATCTTAACGAGGGTGAAGATCTCAGGTTCTCAAACAGGAGTTTAACCACATTAGGAATAGAAGGTGGACCTCATCCTAATATGAGTGAAGATCCTTACAAGAGATATGCAGGCCTTCAATTCTTAAATAAGAAGTTAACCTCATCTTAAAGAGGGTGAAGGCCTCTAGTTCTTAAACATGAGGTTAATTATATTAGGAATAGGAAGTGAACCTTGTCCTAATATGAGTGAAGACCCTTACAAGAAATATGAAGGCTTTCAATTTTTAAATAAGAGGTTAACCTTGACTTAATGAGGGTGAAGGCCTTTAGCTCTTAAATAGGTGGTTAACCTCATCTTAACGAGGGTGAAGATCTCTGATTTAAAATGAGGATAAAGACCTCCATTTCTTAAATAGAAGGTTAACCTTATCTTAATGAGGGTGAAGGCCTCCTATTTTTAAACAAGAAGTTAACAATGTTAGGAACAAGCGGTGGACCTCATCTTAATATAGGTAAAAATTCTTACAAGGGATATGAAGGCTTTCGATTCTTAAACAAGAGGTTAACCTCATCTTAATAAGGATGAAGGTCTCCAGTTCTTAAACAGGAGGTTAGCCTTATCTTAATGAGGGTGAAAGCCTCTGGTTCTTAAACAGGAGGTTAATCTTGTCTTAATAAGGATGAAGGCCTCTAATTCTTAAATAGGAGGTTAACCATATTAGAAATAAGAGGGCGACCTTGTCCTAACATGGGTGAAGACCTTTATAAGGGATAAGAAGACCTCCAATTTTTAAGCAGAAGGATATACTTATTCTGATGCGAGTTTGAAAAATCCTTGTTTGTAAATAAAGGGGATACATCTATAAAAGACTAAGCAAAATTTGCTATTTCAAAACAAAAGCCTACTCAGGCATGCAATGATAGTCGAGAAGTTCAACAAATATCAAAATAAAGCATGACAAAGAAGAATGATGGAAAGAAATATTATTTCATTAAGTGAAGTTCATTACAGAAGTCATCAAGACCAACTACAAAAAAAAAAGAAAAAGAAAAAAAAATAAAGTCCTACTCAGAACTGCCGGGTCTGGCCAGTACAAGAGAGTGCTTCAAATCATTTACTCGGTCCTTAAGCTCTCTCCTTGCCGCCAAACTCTCACCGAGCTACTTTTGAGCTCCCCTGATGTCTTCTTCTACCTCTCTTAATCTTTTTCTTAGAATAGAAGATTAGGCTTCGACATCCTTCACAGCATTCTCCAAATATATCATTTGGATCTTCAGTTGAAAGAGCTCGAACCCGTTCTTGTCTATACCTTAGTGAGGTTCACGAGACTATTCTTTAGTGAGGCAAGTTTGCTCAAATCTCCACTTGAGCTAGCTTGAGCTTTGTCTGTCAGTTGCTTCTCGAGCTAGGTTACCTCATCATTAGCCGTTCGAAGTTTCCATTTGAGATCAGCAATCTTTTTGCACCAGCCTATCTTATAAGTGTTATATGCATCTTTGGCCATATGCAACTGATTTTGAAGATTGAAAAACTTCTTAGACCAGTCCCAATCATACTTCTAATTGTGAGTCCAGAGCAAGCCCTTCTCTAGTCATTGAATTTTCTCTCTTGCTTCTCTGAGCTTAACCTTAAGGGAGCAGATCTTCGTGGTTAAGATCCAAGATTTTTCACTAGCATGCTTCGACCCCCATTCAAGCTCCTCAGATAGATAACATTTTTTTGAAGTATATTTCTTGAAAGCTTGCTTCGAGGCTTGATGCTAGTGGTTGATCTCGGCAGAGGTTGTTGCATAGTTATTTCTTTATTTTTGAAGTTCATCTTTGGTTTTCTTCAGCTTCTTATTGACTTGACAAACTTCTTTCCTTAGAACCTTCATGTGAGTCTTCAAAGGGATGGCCTGATGTAATGGCACAGCTTCAGCCCATGACTGAGCTCAATGATAGTATTTGCAAATCGAACTCTAAATTATTAACACATCGCAACACATAAAGGTATGAAAAAAAAAGAAGTTCAATTTCATTGCTCGAAAAGTTTAAATATATAGAAGATAAAAAAAAGTATAATAAGAAGGGGTCTCCGACCTCTGATGAGGGGTGGCAACAGAACTTGGTATGGCCTCGGTGGATGCTGGCTCCTTGATGAGCTTGGGGGCACAACGGTAGGTCTGGTAGAGAGAAGGTCGGCTCCAGCTTTAGAAGGCTCGGCTTTATCATCTGAGCAATCTTTCGATCTATTCAGCAGAAAGCTGAGGTCCAGGTCGGAGAATCTCTCAGCAACCCTCTACTGGCAAAGATCAAAGTCCTTGCCAAAGACTTCCTTGGCAGACTCAATCTTGATGTCCTCTAGTTCTCTTGCAGCCTTGAAATCCAAGATGGCCTATTTCTTAGCCTCAACAACCCTCCTC
Organism: Cocos nucifera; assembly: GCA_006176705.1. Taxonomy (NCBI): domain Eukaryota; kingdom Viridiplantae; phylum Streptophyta; class Magnoliopsida; order Arecales; family Arecaceae; genus Cocos; species Cocos nucifera. The sequence goes on along the minus strand of QRFJ01005230.1, from coordinate 62,822 downwards.
TCTCTCCTTTGGTAACCTTGGCTTCAACCTTCTTCCTCCTCTCCACCTCTGAAGTCAGTGAGTCCATCTCTGCTGAAGCTTGTTCTACTCTTTGGAGCGCCTCTTGGAGATGCCCGACCTTGGCGAGGTTCTCCTTGAGCATTTTCTTGAGATGCTCAATCTTGGCCTTAGACTCTTTGACCTCCTTCATGATCTTTGTGGCCTTAGTCTCATGAAGGTTGACTGCCTCGATGTTGGTGAATAGATGGTAACCTAATTGCAAGCAGCAAAATATAAGTTACAACTAGAAAACATATGCATCCAACTGAATACGAATATGAAAAAGCAATTACCTCAAGGAAGGCTGTGAACAAGTCTTTCTTCCTCTCCCAAGTGTCTGTCCAAAGGATCTTTTCGATCATGTCTAAAAGAATGCAACCCTTCATAAGAGGTCGGACGACCCCCCAACTATCAAAAGAAGCCCAATCTGGATTAGTGTTGTTGTCACTAGATTCCTCAGAGTTCTTCCATGATCAAACTTTCTTGGTGACCGACTTCTTCTTTCTCTTTTCCACCTTCTTCTTCTTCTTTGTAGGAGGCATTGGAGCGATGGCCTTGGTAGACAAGCTCGAAGTTGGCGGAGGCACTTCAAACTCGAGAGTAGAAGTTATTGGGGTGGGGATGGCTTAGCTTGAGTCACTGATCTTTTCCCACTTGGATATCTCCTCAGGGGCATTGCTTTTCCTCTTCTAAGCCTGAAGTTCTTTTGTCAATCTTTTCAACTCATCTGAAGTTATTTTTGTAAAAATTAGACAAGCCAAAGTTAGAAAAAGATGAGAAGACAAGAAGAAAACATAAGTTAATACCTTTGGGATTAATAGGGCTCAGGTCGAGGTTATAAAAAGATCAGTCATCTATCAGCTTAGTCAGGGAAGGGATTTTATAATTCTTTAAAATATTAGCAGACTTAAGGTCTTCCTTCTCCAACCCTAGAGACTTATGAATAGAATCCCTAAGTTGACCCCAAGAAGAAAGTTCAGTTCAAGCGAAGAGCTAGACACGAAGAAAAACTTCCTCTTCCAGTGATGAATGGAGGAAGGGGTGCCTTTGAGTAATCCCTTCTTGCCAAACTAGGATGAAATGTACCATCAATCCTTAGCAAAAAGGTGGCACTTGAAGGTGAAAAAGATGCAAAATAGGAAAATGGAAGGTTAGACTTTGGCTAAGAAACAAAGCTCTAGAAACCCTATGATGAAATGGAAGGAGTTCAGGATGATTGAGGAAAAGGGTATGTCAAGAAAATGAAAAATGTTCAATAACAAAGAGGAGAATCGGTGGTCTAAGTCCAACCCGGAGAGCTTCTATGTACAAACTGAACCGATCCAGAGGGGGAGCACAAGCTTGGCCATCCAGTTTGGAAAGTTTGAGTTCATACTCAGAAGGGACTCCGTACCAAACTCAGATAAGGAAAAGATCCTCAATGGAGAGTATAGAGGTAATGCTTGTAGAAGAAAAAGTCATCCAAACTATTTTTCTAAGGTCAGATTCATCCTTAGGGCTGGAATTAGAAGAGCTCGGATCAAATGAGCTCTTAGAAGAAGTGGACCAGGAACATTCGAAGACCATTTTGGATCAGAAAAAATGAAGAAAAATTTACTAAAAATCAAAAAAAATTGATAGAAGAACTTGAAAGCTAGAGGAAGAACTGATGAACATCCCCAAAACACCTAAGAATGGAAAAAGACAAAAAAAAAATTAAAGGAAGAGTCAAGACACTAACCTAAATAGGTGGGGAACTTGGCGAGATGGTCGAAGTCACGGACAACGAATGGTAAGAGGGTGGTCCGCAATGAAAGACCTTAGAAAGGCAAAAATGGTCGGTGTCGAAGATGAGAAATAGGAAGAGAAGAAGCGAGGGAGGAGAAGTTTAGAATAAGTAGGAATAGGGAAGAAGGGAAGGAAGATGCTTAAATAATCGGTGGAGTCCTCAAGTTGTCATGATTGAAAGATCAGCTATACCGAATCCGAGCCTTCCACATCCCCATCCCATTATTATAGTTGTAGGTGTCAGAGAAAATCATCATTGTGCCATGCAATCAAGCTTCATGCTAGATAGAATTTCAAAATTCGGGATCGTCCTAGGTCATTCAGTAATAAAAGAGCTCCCGCATTGGTTCAAATGATTCAAAATATCTCGCCTCTCAAAGGTAGGAGACCAAATGGAACTTTAACAATTGCAAGCACTGGTACTCCCTTTGTTCGAACTTTGGACTTGGGAGTAGAGGGATAAGTATTGGGGGTAAAATGGCACCCGTCGATGTCTACTAAATTCTGACCTTGGTAAAAGGCCATCTGAAGTCACGACGTCCAAGCTGAGGTTCAATCGAGTCAACCTCTTGATCCAGGCGAGTTTCGAAGGATTGGCCTTCAAACGCGATTGAACTCAAAGCTTCAAGTGAAGGCAACTCATCCTAAAAATGATAACAACTTTTGCTGATGTCCGATCTTGTGTGTTGGCCAAGCTCCTTTATTTCAATTCTCCAACTCTATCCTATGAGTGGCAAGTCTTACCAAGATTACACCATAGATCTTGGCTAGATGAACTTGAGCCAACAAAAGAAGCTCATCACCCATTTGACTATGATCTTCAGTTTAGGATAAGCAATAACCACCTCACAGGCATTGAACCTCAACACTATCCGGTCCCAACTTTGGGGCTAATCCTAAGTATAGGCTGAGCTTTATCAGAGTAACTAAAACATCTCCAATGCAGTCTTAATTGAAGAACTCATTTTCCTCTCTAACCTCAAGCTCTCTAGATTAAAGAACTAGTGCCTATTATTGGCCAACCTTGAAGGTGAACGAGTTTCCAAAAGCTGTCAAAGCAGTTCAGCCGAGATTCAAACTCCGAACCTAACTTATGAACTCGCCACCCTCAACTTAGAGGCTAACCTTCAAGCTCAATCAACCCAATCCTAAGCTCTAACGATCTAATCATAGTATGAATGGCTCACAACCAAGCTCAAAAGCATCCAACCTCCAGTACAAACTCTCACAAATGATATCCAATGATCTGTAAGTCACAATAAATGATAGCCCACTCTCCGTAAGAAATTTTGAGTGATCTGAACGGCCTACTAATATTCTATTATGTTTGTCACCATCAATCTATTACATGCTCCATCTATAAATAGGATCCTTTAGATACGTCTTCCTCTCTAAGCTCTCTTTCCATCTCCAATCTTCTGAGTACTCCATTCTTGTTGGCCAAAATACTAACTTGACCACCGAAGGGTCCATGCTGGAGCCAGCTCTGGTCAGGACTTTGTCTTGCAGGTTTTGACTGGCGAGATCCCAAATCCCACCTCTAGCAATCTCTAGCAGCTGACTATTTTCTGCACCAACAAAAAATAACTACATGGGCCAAAGACCTTGATGACTAAGTAATGGGGGATAACTTATTAGGACCCCCAAAGGCCGAACTTACTTTTCAGTAAGTCAATGCCCCCGAAGATCTTGGTCATCCAAGAAGAGGAGGTTAACCTATACAGTCCTTTGGAGGGATAACCATCAAGGAACCTTAGCCCATCAATTTCAATAGCTAACTTCAGAAGAGTAACCTATAAAAGTCATTAACTTTGGTAACTAAGCAGTGGGGGATAACCTATTGGGACCCTCAAAGGTGGAACTTGCTTTTTAGCAAGTCAATGTCCATGAAGACCTTAGTCATATGAGAAGCACCAATCTGAGCAGAAGACTTCGATGGCTAGTGGGGGATAATTTATTAGGACTTTCAAAGGCTGAACTTATTTTTTAACAAGTCAACGCCCCTGAAAATCTTAGTTACATATGAAGCAAAGGTTAACCTATATGAACCTCTGGAGGGATAACAATCAAGGACCCTCAGCCCATCAACTTCAACCATGCATGTTGGGAGGCTTCATTCTCTAAGTTTGTCCTACATCAAGGTAACTCTAAAATTTATGAAACTCATGATTGAACAGAAACAAAACTTATACTTTAAAAGTTCATTTTATCAATAAGCTGAGATACAGAATTGAGTTATAATGATAGCACCCTAAAGGGTGAATGACCTTATAAAGGCAATAAAAAGGAAAATGTTGTAATGACTAACTTGGTTGAGTGCCCCCCAGTAGCCCAAAGTAGCAATATTAGGCTCAGCTTGTTCAAAACCAGGAATCTCATGCAGAGAAAAATTAGTCTTAGAAAAAAGCTACCTAACTAAATGCCCACTCGTTTCAAAACCTACCTTAATCGCCATGACTGATATGTCTGCTACCTCATGATTAGTAGTACACCGAATCATGACAAATAACTTTCCCATTCATCTAAGCTTGTCTTCGGCCTTCTCCAATCAATTAATAATGTTTTTGGCCTCCTTGTTAACTATTATGCTTCTTGCCAACTCTATGCGAAGTTTGGTCAGTTAAGACCTCTCTTTATCCCAAGCTTTCATAAGATTGGTGATAGTATTCCGAGTCAAGATCCACTGATCCAGAGTATTGTTAGCTCTCAGCCTTCTCAAATCTGATGCTCGTTGCAGCTCCACAATCTTATTTTTAGTCGAACGGAGGTCATGTCAAAGTTTGTCAATCTGACGGGGCAAACTTTCTCAAGCAAACTTCATTTTATCTATTTCTTTTTGGGCCCTCCATAACTTCTCCTTACCAGTAGCCAATGCCATGGCTATCTCCCATTTGTTGTTAGCAATCAACTTTAGAAGGCTATTCCTTTCTTTGGCCCATGTGTTACATTCCTTAGTCCATTTGTGCTTCTCTACACCATACTCTTTCTTATTTCAAAAGAAACTTTCTCATGATTTTTCTCCATTTTCTAAAGCTTATCTTGCACTTTGGCTACTTCCCATCTGGCTTGGCTTAAATCCTCCTCAGTCTTGTCAAGCCAGAGCCTTGAGGGAAGTGCAGTGGATAAATGCCCAGCGTGATACCAGAAAAATCGCAATCACAACATTCACACCAAACCAACTAAAGAGAACAAAAACACAAGTCAGAGAATATGGAGGTAAATGTCATCTTTTCATTCATATCAAAGTTTTCATTATAATTGATGTGAAAAAGAAATAAAAAAGTACAAGTTTAAACATCACCGATCTTGGCATGAGGATCAGAGGAAGGACCTAGGATAGCTAGTTTTAGCTGTTCCACATCCTTTTTGGGCTATAGAACTAGAGCAACTATAGTGAGAGAAAATTCTATCACTTCTTCTAATGCTGGGGCAGACTTAGGAGGCCCTTCAGTAGGTTCTCCTTTAGTGAGTGGTGCTTGATCTCCTCCTTGATTGGCCACATCACCGACTAAACCTCCTCTAGCTCCACCTTCGGCTTCTCCCTCTTCTCCATCATATTCCTTATCCAAGAAGCTTAAATATAACTTTGAGAAATGCACCACCATCTTCTGATAGCAAACATCTTAACCAGCAATAAATGCTTCCTAGCTGAAGTTAACTTTCTTTTGAAAAAATTCTCTGAAAGCTTGAAAAGTTGCCACTACCTCCCATCCAGCTTCAGTAGGATCTCAGCATCAACAAGTATATTTTTTTTAGTTACAGGACTAACCACTTCATCATTAGGAAAGATCTTAGAACTTTAGCATCTATTTTAAGATGACTAGTCGTCCTATATTTCTTACCATGGTGGCCGTCCCATATGATATTTGTTCACAATGGAAGGGCTTGATTCCATGCTATGAATGAAGAAGAAAGATTATGGTAAAACTTCCACATATAATAATAATAATAATAATAATAATAATAATAATAATAATAATAATAATAATACTCTACAGAGGAGTATTGTGGTGTTTCCACCTCAACATCTCAAATGACTTTAGTTATGCCACATGGAACCGACTATTTTGATTGCATTAAGCCTCCCATCTTCTGTAATGCCATTTCAGGCGGCTTCTTCTCTTGACAGTTCTACCACACTCTAGAGCTCTCTGCCTTTCTCCAATTCTCCTTCCGAGAAAAAGATGGGAAAAGGAAGAAGGAGGGAAGGGAGGGGGTTTGGTGGTGCCGGAGCTAGGGGAGGGGTTTGGTGGTCACAGGAGTCAGGTGCAGTGTGGATGGCGGTGGGGCAGCACTATGATGGGGGTGACGCAGATGACCTTGACCTGGGCCTCATACAACGGGGGTAGGGGTGGGGTGGGGGCCTCCTCTTTCCTGCAGGGGGCTGGGCCGTACAGGGTGCGGGGGGCAGTCGTGTGGTGTGAGGGAGATGCAGGAGGCATCGGGGGTTGGGGAGGGAGGAAAGGGAGGTTGGGTGGCATCAGAGTCGGGGGAAGGGATTGGAGGGGGATTGGTGGTGCTAGAGTGAGGCGAGGGGAGGGGAGGAGGTTTAGTGGTTGTGTAGATGATGGATGCAGCACGAACGATCGTGACCTGAGCCTTATGTGGTGGGGGGGGGGGGGTAGGGGGGAGGCGACAGGAGGAAGGATAGGGAATGAAAGGGGGGAAAAAGAAAAAAGAAAGATAATATTTGGAGAGGAAAAGAAAAGAAAAAAATATTATTATTTTATTAATAATAATAATTTAAAATATTATTTTAAATAAAAATAAAATAATATTTTAAAAAATTAAAATAAATTATATTTTATAAATAAAAGTAGGGAAGGGATAAGAGATGAAAATAATATTTTTTTCAAAAATAAAATAAAATATTATAAAAATAGTAATAATATTTTTTAAAATACTAATTTATTATTATTTTAAAAAGATAACATATCATTTTCTAATTTTAAAAATAATAACATACTAATTTATTTTTTAAAATAATATTTTTATTATTTTTATAAAATAATATATTTTGAGATCTGAATCAATCCATCGGATCAAATCAAATAAAATCTAAGAAATTATCCACAAATAGAGCATGGTACTCCATTGATTTGAAAGTCAAATCTCTGCATTTAATAGTCTTTGAAGTTTATAAGATACTAATGATGAAGTATGTCGCTTTTCATTTTTTCTTTTTCTTTCTTCGAATTTCTATCTTCCTCGGTTAGGAGGATGGTGGTGGGGGCATCATGGGTGAGCAAGGGGGTGGGTGGTGGAACTGAGCCCTTCCATCCTCCAAAAAAAAGATGAGTTTGATAGTATCTTTTTTAAATATTTTTTTAACTTTTTTTAATTATTATTTTTTTGGTGTTTAGTTAGCTTTTTAGATGATATAAAGAATTGAGAATGGTGGTGTTCTGAGCATTTGGCAGGCAAGAAACCAAGGAAAGGTGAGTGCTGATTGAAAATTGAGGAAGAAAAAAAAACAATTATATGATGAAAAAGAAAAAAAAAGAAGAGAAAAGAAAAAGAAGAGAGAAAGAAAAGAAGAAAGAGTTTCTCTCTCTTTCTTCAGGATGGTGCCAGGGATGATGGTATCAACAGGGGTGCTAGGGGGTGCGATCAGGATCGACATTTGCCAAAAGAGAATGAGAGCGGTGATAGGGTGGCAGGGGGTGGAGAGGCATGGAGAAGGTATGAGAATAAGTGAGGGGTTGGGGATCGATCGAAATTGACATTTGCTGAGAGAGAAGGAGAGCCATGATGGGGCGGCGAGGGTGGGGTAGCACCAGCGGGCATAGAAAAGGTATGACAATAGGAAGAAAGAAAAAAAAATATTTTATAAAAGAAAGAAAAAAAAGAAGAGAAAAAAGAAGAAAAGAAAAGAAAAGAAGAGTGAGAGTTTTTCTCTCTTCCTTTAGTAGTGGCACCAGGGGCGATGGTACCGATAGGGGCATCGGGGGGTGCAATCGGGATCAACATTTGTCGAGATAGAAGGAGAGCGATGGTGGGGCGACAGGAGGTGGGGCGGCACCAGCATGAAAGGAAAATATGTTTTTGGTTTGTAGCCAAAAGCCAGAAAAAGAAGGATAGATTTAATTTAAAAACTTTTTCATACAAATATGAAGGGTTATCTTGATTTTGTAGTAGAAAAATAAATAAAAAACCAAGACTTCTAAAGTCTGATGCTTTGTGAGATCTAGATGTGTAGATCCTCTACTTTACATGCATGCTAAACTCAACAGGAAGGAGAGATAAAGATCCTCGTTGAAGGAAAATCTTGAGATCAAATCTCAAGCCAAGAGAGGATGCTTCATGCCAGGAAATTACCACGCTAGAGAAGAAGAAGGCCCAAACAGCCAAAAAGTTGGGACGCCCAAAAGAAGGGGATGCCCAACCTATGCTCACACCCATCTTTGCGATCTTGATCTCTCTTTCTCTCTTGATTTCCTCTAGATTGCATGTCTTACATGCCTAGGGGTCCCCTTATAGACAAAGAATCCTAGGTCTAGTCAAAATCCTATTTTGATTAGGATTCATGTTTCTTTAAACATAAGGAATCCTAAATCAATTAGGAGAATTGTCAACTCATGGATTCTATCCACTGAAGTGCCAACTTACAAATCCTATCCACTAAAGTGCTAACTCATGGATTATATCCACTTAAGTGCGAACTCATGGATCCTATCTACTGAAGTACCAACTCATGGATCCTATCCACAAGCCACATGCCCTAGAAGAGAGGCACCGATCCCAATGCCTCCTACTCCCTCTTGGTTGGCCATGATGAGAGATAATCCCTGGTTTATGTGGCTTAGTGATTCTAATTTAATTAGGTTCAAGTTTGGGTTCAATCCGAATCTAATTCGAACCAAATTCAAAAGGTTGTTGAACCTGTTCTAACTAGGGCTTAGGTTTAAGTTTAACTTGACCAATTAAACTAATTAGCTATAAATAAATCAGGTCCAATTAGATTAGATCTGATCTAAAATAATTAGAATCTAAAATTATTCTCTCAAAATCCTTGGATCATTGATTAGATAAAATTTATCTTTGAAATTAAACATGCACCTCATGTCAAGTGCTAGCTTGACATAGTCAACGTTTAATTTCGTATGACTTATAACTTAATTTCCAATTAAGTAAATTGATAAACATATAAAATATATGTATAAAAGTATTTGTTGGTGCAGAATCTAGTTGACGTCAGATCGAGCTAGAGTGGAGGAGGATGAGGTTGCCACCGATGACCTGCAAAATAAAGTCCCATCCAGAGTCGGTGGTGGTGGCTCCAGTAGGACCCTCTGATGATCAAGTCAGCTCTTCTGGCCAATAGAAATAGAGTGCTCAGGAATGAGAAGTGAGCTTTGAGCTCTAGAGGGAAGAGAAGAGCTTTAAGAAAATATATCTGGAGGGTCCCTTTTATAGATGGAGCTTGAATGATGGTGATGATCATACCGTCTGGTAGTGGGCCGCTTAAGACCGCGTGGGGTTCGGTACAGAGAGAGAGGTATCGCCGACTGGTAGTGGCGGCCATGTCGTTCGACCGTGGGCCGCATGGGGCTTGTTATGGAGAGAGTGGTATCGCCAGACTAGTAGTGGCGGCCATACCATTGAGGTTCAACAGCCGTAGTTTAAGGGAGAAGGCATTGGTTGGTGAAGAACCTCGGTGTATATCCATTTTGGAGGAGCTCAGACTCCTAAGAGGGATACGTCTGGAGGAGATCATCCAGGAGTAATCCACTGGAGGGATCCGACTGAGGGAGGAGTTCGGAAGGAGTTCGATCGAAGAAAAAGTTCGAAAAGGATTTGACTTCTATAGGAGTTCGACCAAAGAAAAAGCTCGAAAGAAGTTCGGCTCCCATAGACATCCGACTGAAGGAGTACGGAGGGAGTTTGGCTCCCGTAGGTGTCCGATTGGAGGAGCGCAGAGGGAGTTTGGCTCTTGTGGGAGTCCATCTGAAGGGGCATGGAGGGAGTTCAGCTCTCATGGGAGTCCGACTGAAGGTCGACCGGTGAGAATTTTGACTGAAGCTCGACCGCTGAGAAGTTCAATCGATTGAAGGGATTCGACGAAGACTCAGCCGCTGGGGAGTTCGGAAGGAGCTCGACCATTGGGGAGTTTGGTCGACTGAAGGAGTTCGGCTAAGACTCATTTGCTGAAGCTCTTTCATGACTACCGATTGCATTAGGCTGAGCATCAGATTAGACTTTGATAGGAGCAGAATTTATCCCCAACAATAGTCCCCCCCACTCTCGAGTTTGAAACTCGAAGAAAGGAAGTGCAGAAAAGGTGACTGCCGAAGTCCTCTTTAGGGCTTTGCACCAGTTCAGGTTGAAGCTCGTGGAAGATCTCGTCTCCAATTGAGATTGAAGGAGATCTCACCTCCTACGGTCAAGGTCGAAGGTTGAGCTCCTCGGGGGAGATATCATCTCCAACAGTCTAGGTTGAAGGTAAAGCTCGGGGGAGATCTTATCTCCTGCTAGCGAGGTTGGCTCGGAGGAGATCTTATCTCCTACAGTCGAGATTGAAGCTCAGAGGAGATCTTATCTCCTGCAGCTGAGTTTGGCTTGGAGGAGATCTTATCTCCTATGGTCGAGATTGGCTCGGGGGAAATCTTATCTCCTACGATCGAGGTTGAAGGTTGAGCTCCTCGGGGAGAGAGATCTTATCTCCTACAGTCGAGGTTGAAGCTCGATAAAGATCTTATCTCATGCAGCCAAAGTTGGCTTGGGGGAGATCTTATCTCCTGCAGTCGAGGTTGAAGCTCGGGAGAGATTTTATCTCCTGCAGTTAAGGTTAGCTCAGGGGAGATCTCATCTCCTATGGCTGAGGATGGCTCGGGGGAGATCTTATCTCCTGCGGTTGAGGTTGAAGGTTGAGCTCCTCGAGGAAGAACTCATGTCCTGCAGCCGAGGTTGGCCCGGGGGAGATCTTATCTCCTGCAGTTGAGGTTTGAAGGTTGAGCTCCTCGGGGGAGATCTCATCTCCTGTAGCCGAGGTTGGCTCGGGGGAGATGTTATCTCCTACAACCGAGGTTGAAGCTCAGGAGAGATCTTATCTCCTACAGCCAAGGTTGACTCGATCGCTCAGAAGAGATCTTATCTCTGGTCGAGGTTGACTCGGGCACTCGGGGGAGATCTTATCTCTGACCGAGGTTGACTCGGGCGCTTGGAAGAGATCTTATCTCTGATCGAGGTTGACTCGATTGCTCAGAGAAGATCTTATCTCTGGCCGAGGTTGACTCGGGCACTCGAAAGAGACCTTATCTCTAGCCGAGGTTGACTCGGGCACTCAGAAGAGATCATATCTCTGGCCGAGGTTGAAGAACTTTGACTTGCTCATGTTAGGACGAGGTTCTCCTCCTGTTCCTAACACGGCCACTATTGACTACCTCTTTTCTATCATCATGTAGTTTTTGCACCAAGAAATAATATTATTGAAATGAAAGAATTTTATTGAAAGAAAGTTACTGGCAGCACCCTTGGCCGATCTTCTCCTACCTTAGGCTGGCGTCGGAGGAATCGACCCAGCCGTCCCCTCCTAATGAGCTCCTCGATTTTGTCTCAGAGCGAATGCATTCCTCAGTATCGTGGCCGTGGTCTCGATGGTAGAGATAGTGTTTGCTTTGGTTGCGCTTGTTCAGGGGAGACCATAATTTTTCTGGGCCTGGTAGCTGACTCTTAATTTCCATCAAAGCTTGAGTTTGAGGAGCATTAAGAGGGCCGTAGTTATGGAACCTTTCAGGAGGACTTCTTCACGCCCTTCTGTCGGAACTTTCTTGATGACGAGCTCGAGGAGTTTAGGCTCGCTTGCCCCCAGGGGAGTTCGTGAGCATGGTCGAACTTCACTTGGCCCTCTATCGATGGTGGGTCTATTAGGCTCGTCCGCCCGCCACCCTCCTAAGGCTTCTTCATCCTTCAACTTGAAGGCTTCTTCTGCATGGGCATATCCCTCGGCCTGAGCCAGTAGATCGGTGAAGTCCTTGGGATACTTCTTCTCTAGGAAGAATAGCAAGTCATTCTTCTGAAGGCCGCCCTTGAGTGTGGCCATGGCAACAGACTGGTCCAGATTCTAGACCTCCAAAGCAGCAACATTAAATCGGATGACATAGGCTCGAATAGATTCCCCCTGCTTCTGCTTGACATTCATCAGAAAATCCAAACCACGGTGCGGACGTCGGCTACTGATGAAGTGAGCCATAAATTGATGGCTCATCTGGTCAAAGGAGAAGATCGTACCTAGCTTCAATGTGGAGTACCAGTTTCTTGCTGCTCCCTTTAAGGTAGATGGAAAAGCTCGACATAGTATGGCGTCTGATGCGCCATGGAGTAGCATCATGGTTAGGAAGGCCTCCAAATGATCGACTGGATCAGAGGTTCTATCGTAGCTTTCAAATTGAGGAAGCTTGAAGCTCGGCGGAATGGGCTCTTACATAATTCTGGAAGAGAAGGAGGGATCGGTGTAGACATCATCACAACAAGCCTGGATGACATGGCGGAGTTCCTCTATCCGTCGGTCCATCTTTCACAGTCTATGATCGAGGGCATCATCTTGGTTGCAGATCTTGGAGGGCTTTTGGCTACAAATGGGGAAGGTCTCCCCCAAAGGAGAACCATGATCCGAACACGGATCCTCTACTCTCTATTTCCTCTTCCCAGGGGCGACGGGTATGCTAGCCCAAGTACTCTTCGTTGGGGTCGGTTCTCGACATTTTGATGGTGGATTTCCTGATGGAGTGACTGACGGGGGTTGTTGCATGGCCTGCACCATCTCGGTGAGGCCCTGAACCCACTACATTAGTAGGTTAAACTACTCCGGATCTACCATGATCATCGGTGGAGGTGGAGGTGGAGGTTGGAGTGCTGGCGATGGAGTAGGAATGGATGGATCTGGCCTAGATCTGATGGCAGAAGTGGTAGATCTTTGGATGGTCGCCTTCTTTTAAGGCATTTCTCAGGATTGAGGAAGAGGATGGAGATGAACCTTAGAGAAGGAGGTTGGCGGGGTCGGCTGAGCACTTCTTTAAGAACAAAGGTACCTAAGAGACAGAGGTCCTTCCTCTAGTGTCAATTTTGTTGGTGCAGAATCTGGTTAACGTCGGATCGAGCTGGAGTGGAGGAGGACGAGGTCGCCGTCGGTGACCTACAAAATAAAGTTCCGTCCAGAGTCGATGGTGGTGGCTCCGATAGGACCCTCCGACGATCAAGTCAGCTCTTTTGGCTAATAGAAATGGAGTGCTTAAGAATGAGAAGTGAGCTTTGAGCTTTAGAAGGGGGAGGAGAGCTTTGAGAAAACATATCTGGAGGGTCCCTTTTATAGACGAAGCTTGAATGATGGTGACGACCATACCATCTGGTAGCGGGCCGCTCGAGGCTACGTGGGGTTCGGTATGGAAAGAGAGGTATCTTCAGACTGGTAGTGGCAGCCATGTCGTCTGGCTGTGGGCCGCATGGAGCTTGTTATGGAAAGAGTGGTATTGCCAGACTGGTAGTGGTGGCTATACCACTGAGGTTCAACAGCCGTAGTTCAAGGGAGAAAACGTTGGTTGGTGAAGAACCTCGGCATATATCCATTTCAAGGGAGCTCGGACTCCTAAGGGGGATATGTCTGGAGGGGATCATCTGGGAGTAATCCATTAGAGGGATTCGACTAAGGAAGGTGTTTGAGAGGAGTTCGACCGAAGGAAAAGTTTGGAAAGGGTTTGGCTTCTGTAGGAGTTCTATCGAAGGGGAAGCTCGGAAGGAGTTTGGCTCTCATAGGCGTCCGACTGAAGGAGTACGGAGGAAGTTCGGTTTCCATAGGCATCCGACTGAAGGAGTACGGAGGGAGTTCGGCTCTCGTGGGAGTTTGCCTGAAGGGGTATGGAGGGAGTTTGGCTCTCATGGGAGTTCGACTAAAGGTCTGTCGGTGAGGAGTTCAATTGGAGCTTGACTGTGGAGAAGTTCGATCGATTGAAGGGATTCGACTAAGACTCGACCAGTAGGGAGTTCGAAAGGAGCTCGACCATTAAGGAGTTTGATCGACTGAAGGAGTTCGACTAAGACTCATCCGTTGAATGTCTTCTGTGACTACCGGTTGCATTAGGCTGAGCATCAGACTGGACTTCAACAGGAGCAGGATTTATCCCCAATAGTATTAATTTATTAATTTATTATTTAGTTTATTCTTATTTTTTAAGAATTGATATGTTTATCTTTTGTAGGAAAGAAGATCATGGATAAAAGAGCTCGATTTATAGGTCGAAATGGAATAAATTTCACTCAAATCAGAGCTAAAATGAAAAGTTATGAAGCTTAGAAGTTTTAAATAAAAGAAAAAAATAGGCCGGTGCACAGTGGACCAGTAGCTTGGTCTACGATTCCTGTCATAGACCGGCTAGCTCAACAGGAGGATCCAATTAGTGACTGCCACATGGCAGACCAAGACCCTTAAAGGGTTTATAGGAAAATGTTGTAGTTCATAGGGGCATATATGTCATTTCATATCGACATGGCATGCAATGATTGGCGGAGGTCTTCCATGTGCCCAATCCGCATGGTTTATAGCTATAGGAGATGCGCGATCGGACGGTCCTTGTTCCTTCCATTGGAGATCCAATGGCTAGCATCAAATCCTGCTTTGATTCAAATAGTATTCAGTTGATATTACACGATCGGACGACCAAGAAGCGAACCGGTGAAGATCCAACGGTGGAAAAGGGATTCCGACTTGATTAAGGAAGATTTAGCACAATCCAATGGTCCAAATTCATCCAATTGACTGATCAAACAACTAAAATTTAATCGAAATCCTATTTAAGCTATAGAAGGCCGATTTTGACCAAATCTGGGCCATTAGAACCCGATCTGATGGCTGAAATTCACCATAGATAGCAGAATATGATTTAAACTTAATTTCTCTTCTTTTCTCCCTATAAAAACCTCCCTAAAGCCAAACCAACGAGAGAGAAGCCTCCCCTTGGGGGATTAGCCCCTCTTAAGCTCTCCAAAGCCCTCTTTTCACCAAAATTTCTCTTTCTCTCTCTCTCTCTTTCTCCCTGATTCTTCCTCTCAAGCTCTTCCTTCTTCAACCTTTTCTCTTCTTCCTTCTTCAAACCAGCACTAAAGCCTGCATCTCTACCAAAACTTCTCACCTGTTCTGAATTTCTATCATCTACTATATTCTGGATTTTTCAGCAAGACTCTAGGTTGAAGATTTCAGTGAGAAGCACCTCGATGTCTGGCTGATCCTCTCTTTCTCAAGAGATTATTGTAATCTTATTCTGACGGTATTTTCTATTTTTTAATTTTTATATTTCTTTTTAATTTACAATAAAGATTATTTTAGTTATAATATTTTTATGTCTTTATTTTCTTGCAATTAATCTAGAATAGTTTATTACTTTTGGGATGAGCCATGATCTACGGGTATGATTCATGCTCTTAGGATAAATTATATTTAGGTTAATTTTTTTTTATATCTAAATCAATTTAGACTAGCCTATAACTTTAGGGGATGAGCTATGATCTAAGGGTACAGGCCATGCTCTCTAAGATAGATTATATCTTTAGTGATTAGATATCAATTAAAGCATATTAAAAAGAATACCAGCTATCAAATAAGTGATCAATTGAGATCCTGAGAATCCTCTCCATACCTGCAACTCCTCTTTAATTAATTTGCTATTTAATTTACTTTCTTAATTAATTTAAGTAGCATTTTTAATTAATCACCTTTTAATTAATCTTAATCACTTTTAATTTATAATTTAAATGTAATTAACATGATCTTTGTGGATTCAACCCTGATTCACCCTATCTATATAGTTTGAGTTAGATTTTATTTTTGACCGCCTACGACAGCAATCAAATTTTAGCGCTATTACCGAAGATTATGATTTAGTTGCTTTAAATAAATAAATAAAATTTTAAAAAAATTAGAAAAAATAAAAAATAAAAATTTCAAAATAAATTTAAAAAATTAAAAAAAAATTCATTGACATCGCATAAGTTGTTTAGGGTTTAGAGACTTAATCATAAAATCTAACAAGTAAACCTAATTAATTTAAATTTGCTTGTTTTACTTTACTTGGACATCTTGACATTTTGCATCTCATCTTCATAAGACATTTTAAGGGCACTAAACTCAATTAAACAAGAAAAGATGGAGATTTGATCACCCTTCCTTGGCTTAAAAATCACAAACCTATATATTGCATTATCCCAAACCCTAATTTTTAAAATCAATTAGACGTTGGATCCTAAGGACATCCGAGCTCATTAGGATAAGAAATCCTAAAAGTTGGACCGAGTTAGGGTTAGTCAATTCAATTAGTGTCTAAGATAAGTGATTCAGGAATCACGTCCCAAAGGAAGGTGGTTACTTATTTGATTTCATTAGCTTACCTGGCCAAGCATAATTGATGTCTAAGGCAAGCAATGGAGGAATTCCCACCAACCTTACATTTACTTGGCCAATTGATTGGCTGATTCTTTGCTTGGAGGGCATGAAGGAGACTTTGGCAGGTAGGAGCTGTCTAGATCTAGGATAACCCTTAGCTAGGATTGATTGCATGACTCGATTGCCAATCTACAAACATCAAACCTAATTAAACTCTTTGCATCTAATTCTTAGTTTTAGGACTCTCTAGGCTTTCATCTTTAGAATTTCTTTCATCTCCTTTTATTTTATTAAAAAAAATCTTAAAAAATTTTGAAAAATATTTTTTTGTGTCTACTCTAAAGGCATAATTATGGGGTATTTACTTATGCATTGTTCATTGCAACCCAAAATTCAATCTCTAAATCCTAAAATTGAATGAACCCTTAAAGTTGACAAATCTAAAATTATGGCTGCACCCTTTCGCCAATCGAGAGAATATTTTATCCCTTCTTCTTATACCTATGACCCTTATACATCCATGTGTAAATCTAATAGAGGTGGAATCTATGAGGTTGAAAACTTCATAGATATCCGCAATAAGGTAGGTGAGCTATCCCAGAAACTTGACTATCTATTGAATATGAGACACTCTCCTACCTCACCCTTGCATGTGTGACATATGTTCGAGTCCCAACCACTTGGTTAGTGAATGTCCAACTGTATATCAATCTTGGAAA
The DNA here is from genome assembly GCA_006176705.1 of Cocos nucifera. NCBI lineage: Eukaryota > Viridiplantae > Streptophyta > Magnoliopsida > Arecales > Arecaceae > Cocos > Cocos nucifera. Next base: position 45,926 of record QRFJ01005230.1, on the reverse strand, counting down.
TTTGTATATGAGCAGACTGACCCAATCTTAACTCAGACCAATAATTATAACCCTTACTCCAACACCTATAGCCTAGGTTGGAAAAATTATTCAAATTTTTATGAGACATCACAACCAGCAATTGATTATGAACCTAGTTATCCAGAAGAAACTTATACGGCATACCAATATCAAAATATTCTACAATCCTCTTCAAGTACCTATATTTCAATATTTTAAGAGAATATTTTACACATGTTAAAAGCTCATACTCAATCTATAGCCAAGATAGAAACTCAACTTAGTCCACTTATTGTTGCATTCAATAGTTGGAAGGAGGAAGAATTATCTGCTCAGCCTATAAAGCAATATATAACTGAGAGTTCCAATATGCATGAAACCCTAATAGAACAGCTTAATATACAAATAGAAAACTATTTTGAGGTGGGTGTACCTAAAGATGAAATAAAGAAAGCTACCCCTAGAATTATTTCTCAAAACCTAGTGCATACACGTTTAGATCCTTTTAGGGTAGACGATTTTAATATAGATGGGTGTGCTGAAAATATGAATGCATTATTAGAGCCACCCAATTTTAGCCACTACCCTAAGGGTTGAGAAATATGAAATAATACCGACTCCAATAGCTTCTCCTTTAGAATTACCACCTCCTTCAAAACTAAATCCGCCCTTGGTCACACCCGAGTACGCATGTTTAGAATTAAGTGATACCCTTCCGGTACCCATTACATTGGACTCAACCTTTACCCTAACATCTAAATTCATGGGTGGACTAGAAGAACAAGAAGAAATTCTCAATAAATAAGAGTTTATGAATGGGTTTATAAATTATTTTTTTAAAATTAAAAAAATAAAATTGACTAAAAATGGGACTATGAGTTACTTTCTGCAGATTGGTGAGAAAATACTGAAATTCATAAATAATGAGATTGCAAGCCATCTTTCTGAGATTAGCAATCCAAAACTATTGAAATTTCTTAATCTAATTTTTGATACTAGATAGGCAGAGTCACCTAGTCTGGCTGAAGACCTTAAACTTAATGCTTGTTGGAAGGCAACCCATCATTTTATTTTTCAGATTTTGAGTTTTCTAGTTTTATCTTTTTTTAGGAAACCAACAAAGACGATTGGACTAAGTTGGGGGGAGAACATCAAATATCATGTATGAACCTGATGGAATATTATGAAGGATCTGCAAACAACAAACCAGGTGGTACCCCTTCTTGATAAATATTTTATTTTTTTCTCTTCTTCCATTAAGGATAATGGAAATTAAGTTGGGGGGAGAATAACTAATTTTTAAAATTTATGAGTCCTCAAGTATGATTTAAAATAATTTGCTTTATATATCCAAACTTTATTTTGATTAAAAGTTAATTAGGCATCCTAATCAATGAATGATTAACAGTCTAGATAATTTTAGAGATACTGAGGAATAAAATATTAAAAAACTCAATAAATGGAAGGGTTTAGACCAGACCAAATTTTAAGAGTGATTCTAGAACCTTTGTTGACCCCATGATTGATTTTGATGATTGCCAAACTTTCAGTATTTGAGTATTTAATCATGTGTTTCATGAGTGGATGTAGATCTTTTCAGGTATTTAAATTGAAGAATCATTTTAAGAAAAGATCTACAAAAATTCATCAAGTCAAGATTTTTAAAGAAGAATTTTTTTTAAACTTTCAAAGATCAGAAGAAAGAGAGCTCTTTGACTGAAACAAGGAAGACATAAAGTGAAATTCAAATAAAAATTATATCTCCTTGATTGGAAGCAAAAATCCCTCAAAATAGCCTTGGAGAAGTTTTCGAGATGTCTCAAAATTTTTTCGAGAGCTATCGAGTGGACCGGCTTGCCCAAATGCAGTTCTGGCATGATTTTGAGAGGTCTTGAGTTGAACTTAAGATGTCTCGATCTTAGAAGATAGAAACTTAGTTTCTGTGCTCTGAAAGTAAGAGATCTCGTAGGATTCTCGAGAGGTCTCGTGGTTTCGATGAGACATCTCGATTCAGAGTCGAGAGATCTCAAAATCTGGTGAGAGGTCTTATGAAAAATCGAGAGGTCTTATTTTGTGCGAACAGCCTTCAATGGATAGTTTTGTAACGACTATTTTTTGACCCCAACGGCTATTTTAGAGCTCCCAATGGCTAGAACTCTTACTCCAACCATCTCTAAAGGTATTTAAAGAAGGAGAATCAATTGGAAAGCAAAAAAAAAGGATTTAGAGAGAGAATCTTTCATTTTTGATGAGGAACATTGAATATTCAAAGAAAAATGAAAAGAGAGAAAAGTTGTGCATAGATTTCAGCAAGCATTTAAAGCAAGCTTCTCCAACATCTTCCACATCCTCTCAAGCACAATTTGAAGAAAAGTCAAGCTTCAATCAAGCACATCATCGACTTCCTCTTTAGAATTTTATAGAGCTTAAACTCTATTTTTTATATTATGCTGAAACTTATATTTTTTTATTTCTTTTCAAATTTCTTTTAGGGAAAGAAACTTGGGGATTAGGCCCGTCCAAGTCCAAAATTAGATATTATAGGTTTTGGTTGATGAGCTCAAAAAATCAACTGGGTTATTGGTGAACCCAAAAAACTAACAGTGTTAGGTTTTGATTGGTGCTCCTGTGAAAATCAACTAGGTTTATTTGTGAGCCTGAAAAACAAACATACTGTAATCAAGGATGGATTATAGTGAAAATTCCAAGGGAAGCTTAGGGAGTAGATGTAGGTGCAGGTTGCACCTAACCACTATAAATCATGGTATTTTTGTATTTATTCTTTTCTCTTCTATCCCTTTGCATACTTTGCATGCTTATAATTCTTGCTTTACTTTCATAGTTTGATTTTGTTATCTTAATTCCATTGCTTATATTGCATACATTTTATCACACCACTTTGGTTAAAATCAAAGCACATACTTGTTTAGAAAGTAAATTTGGCTAAAATTTTATAAGAACCCAATTCACCGCCGTTTTGGTTTGCTACCTCTGGGCAACAACCTTCTTCTTACTGGTCTCAATAGAGAATTTACTTCATGAGAGTTGGGTGAAAAGGTCAAACTATGCAAAAGTCTTTCTTAAAATCTAGTTAAAAAAAAATAAATACTAGTTTTCCATGGAGTAACCAGGCCTCTTCGCCTAAGTAAGCATTGTGGTTCACGTAAAAAAGATGGGTAGTATGAATTAAAAAGAGATTTAGCATTATCTCACTGAGTAATCGGCCCTCTTCATCTAAGTAAGCATTGTGGTTCGTGTCAAAAGGTGGGGATGCAAGAATCTAAAAAAAAAGGATAATAAGGGGACTAAATTGCAAGAAAGATAAACCCAGCTCACATCAAGTTAGAGGATTTAGAGAGTAAAATGAAAAGTTGGTAAAAGAAGAGCTTTAAAAATTTTGATGGCTAAGACTCAACCATTAATTGGGTCAAATTGGTAATCCGATGATGTACCTCTTTAATAATTTGGCCAGGTATCAGCTGCCTTTAGGAGTGTCTAAACTTAACTTTGAATTCAAGGCTAAGTCGGTATATATTGATAATCTATCTGCTTTACTCGAGGATGAGCAAAGTTCAAGTTGGGGGGTGTGATAAACATATAAAATATATGTATAAAAGTATTAATTTATTAATTTATTAATTAGTTTATCATTATTTTTTAAGAATTGATATGTTTATTTTTTGTAGAAAAGAAGACCATAAATGAAAAGAGCTCAATTTATGGGTCATAATGGAACAAATTTCACTCAAATCGAAGCTTAAAATGAAAAAGTTATGAAGCTTAGAAATTTTAAATAAAAGAAAAAAAAAGGTTGATGCACGATGGACCAGTATCTCAGTCCATGGTTCTTATCGCAGACCGGCCAGCTCAGCAGGAGGATCCAATCAGCGGCTGCCACATGGCAGACCAAGACCCTTAAAGGGTTTATAGGAAAATATCGTGATTCACAGGGGCATATATGTCATTTCGTATCGGCATGGCATGCAGCGATTGGCGGAGGTCTTCTGTGTGCCAGGTTCGCACGATTTATAGCTACAAGAGATGCATGATCGGACGGTCCTTGTTCCTTTCGATGGAGATCCAACGGCCAACTCAAATCCTACTTTGATTCAAACATTACCCAACTGATATTCTGCGATCAAACGGCCAGGAAGTGAACCGATGAAGATCCAATGATGGAAAAGGGATTTCAACTTGATTAAGGAAGATTCAACATGATCCAATGGTCCAAATTCATTCAATTGACTGATTGAATGACTGAAATTTAATCAAGACTCTATTTAAGCTACAAAAGGTCGATTTTGACCAAATCTGAGCCTTTAGAAATTGATCTGACGACTGAAATTCACCATAGGTAGCAGACTCTGATTTAAACTTGTTTTTCCTTGTTTTTCTCGGATTCTAACTCAATTTCTCTTCTTTTCTCTCTATAAAAACCTCCCTAATGCCAAACCAATGAGAGAGAAGCCTCTCCTTGGGGGATTAGCCCCTCCTAAGCTCTCCAAAGCCCTCTTTTCACCAAAATTTCTCTCTCCCTAATTCTTTCTCTCAAGCTCTTCTTTCTTCAACCTTTTCTCTTCTTTCTTCTTCAAACTAGCACCAAAGCCTACATCTCCATCAAAAATTCTCTCCGATTCTGAATTTTTGTCACCTGCTGTGGCCCCAATTCTTTAGCAAGGCTCCAGGATAAAGATTTCAGCGAGAAGCTTCTCGATGTCTGACTAATCCTCTTTTTTTCAGAAGATCATTGTGATCTTATTTTGATGATATTTTCTATTTCTCATCTTTTGTATTTCATTTTAATTTGCAATAAAGGCTATTTTAGTTATAATATTTTTATGTCTTTATTTTCTTGCAATTAATCTAGAATAGTTTATTACTCTTGGGATGATCTGTGATCTACGAGTATGGTTCATGCTCTTGGAATAAATTATATTTAGGTTAATTCTTTTTTTTTTATATCTAAATTAATTTAAACTAGTCTATAATTTTAAGGGATGGACTGTGATCTAAGGGTACAGATGGTACTCTCTAAGATAGGTTATATCTCTATTGATTAGATATCAATTAAAGCATATTAAAAAAAATACTAGCTATCAAATAAGTGATCAATTAAGATCCTGAGAATCCATCTCCATACCTGCAACTCCTCTTTAATTAATTTGCTATTTAATTTATTTTTTAATTAATTTAAGTAGCCTTTTTAATTAATCAACTTTTAATTAATCCTAATCATATTTAATTTATAATTTAAATGCAATTAACACGATCTCTATGGATTGGATCCTGATTCATCCTATCTATATAATTTGAGTTAAGTTTTATTTTTGACCACCCACGACAGTGATCATAAATCCATACACTTAATTAAGTCTCATACTTCTAAATTGAACATATAGACTTTAGGCCAATTTCTTCCTACTTTATTTGACTTAGTGCGTGACTCCATAGGTTTGAACACTAAGTCGGTAGCATAGAAATAGTTTTCTATATTAATTGAAGATACCAACTAGCAATGGTTCCCGATGTCTGGATAGGTCGAATAACTGCAAAGCAATATTCAAGAATCTTGGTGTATGATTACCTAATATTTCATCTCTTTAACCCTAAACGCTCAAGATGACCTAGCATTTGCTGTCAACCCTGATCTAGTCATCCACATTGTATTTCAACCTGTCAAATCTATCACATGGATTGCCCTGGCCAAGGCTTTACTAAATTAAAATATAGTGATACATTATCTTTAGTAGTTCGAAGGGGTCAATCCCATCTTGACTTACACATAGACTTCATAAGTACTTGACTGTACTTAGTAACTTTCTATCACTGCATTAGAAATGCAAATAGTCCAGTACCAAAGCACGGTGAGTTGCTTACAAGTCACCATGATAATCTCAGGTCTAAGGGATACTCATGTCCATACCCTTTATGAGTTGCTCTTGACAACAAAGCACTCAATAGATGAGTCACTGTTTGGTGATGATGTACCCTACCTCTTACCTGTATGCCATATCGGTGCTACATACTTCTTGGTTACGAGGATAACCAACCAACATAGCATACAATGACCTCTACTTGATAAACATCATCATCCTTTTTAATGATGTATCATTTGATCGCAAACAAGTTTAAGCACTAAATGAGAAATCCTTCTTTATCCATTTTAAATAGTCCTAAGGATTTCATCATAACATAGGAGTTCGTTAAAAGAAGATGCACATTTATGATGAATAAGTCAAATAACATTTATTAATATTTAATTTATATATATTTATATAAGTTAGCTCAACCGTTAATAGGCTGATAATTGATTTTGGATCATAATTTCCAACAACTTCTACTTGAACTAATGTCAATCGATACAGTATCGTATATCCATCTTCGACTTGTGATCATCAAACTTCTTGACCACAAGGGCTTTAGTGAATGGTTTGGCTAGGTTTTCCTTTTCGTCGATCTTCTGAAGATTGACATCATCTTGATCCACAATCTCCTAGATTAGGTGGTAGTGATGAAGAATATGCTTCGTCTGCTAATGTGCCTTTGATTCTTTCATCTGAGCAATGGCTCGAGTACTGTCATTGTAGAGCATAACTGGATCATTAAGGAAGGATGCCACTCGAAGCTTGATGATAAATTTTCTTAGCCACATAGTTTTCTTTGTAGCATCGGATGTTGCGATGTACTCCATCTCACAAATTGAGTTGGCCACAATATGCTATTTGAAAATGTTTTAGCAAACTACTCCACCGTTTAGGATAAATATGTATCCCAACATACTCTTGCTATCATTATGATCAAATAAAAAACTAGAGTTTGTAAACATTATAAGTTTTAAATCTAATTCTCCATAAATGAGCCACTGATCCTTAGTACTTTTTAAATACTTAAAGATAGTTTTCACAATCTTCCAATGGTTCTCTCCTGGATCAGACTAGTATCTGCTCACTATCCCTAGTGAGTATGCCACATCTGGTCTCGTACATATCATGGCATATATGATAGAACCCACTGCCAAGGTATATAGAATTCTACTCATACGCTCTCTCTCTTGAGGGGTTGTTGGATAATCCTTCTTTGAAAGAGAAATTTCATGATCTATCGAAAGATAGCCCTTCTTGAAATTCTTCATGCTGAACCACTTCAATACAGTATCAATGTATATGGACTGGGACAATCTAAGCAACCTTTCAGATGTATCTCTATAGATCCTCATTCCTAGGATGTAGGATGCTTCTCCTAAATTCTTCACAGAAAATTATAACAATAGCCAAATGTTTATTCCCTATAATGTAGAAACGTCATTCTCGATTAGGAGAATATCATCCATATACAATACAAGAAATACAACCACAGAACCATTAGCCCACTTGTATATGTAGAGTTCTTCTCCATTTTTAATAAAATCATACATTCTGATTGTCTTATCAAAATATATGTTCCAACTTCAAGATGCCTGCTTCAATCCATAAGTGGATCTCTGAAGTTTGCACACCTTAAAATCATCTATGGATGTGAATCCTTCAGGTTGTATCATATACATCTCTTTGTTTAGCTCTCCATTTAGAAAAGCTGTCTTCACATCCATTTGCCAGATTTCAGTCCAAATATGCTGCTATCACAAGCATAATCTGAATGAACTTAAGCATTGCCATAGGAGAAAATGTCTCATCATAGTCTATACTATGATGTTAATGAAACCTCTTAGCAACCAGATGGACTTTATAGGTCTCCATCATTCCATCTATGCTTCTTTTCTTTTGAAGACCCACTTACACCCAATGAGTTTTATCCCTTCAGGTGGATCAACTAATGTCTAAACATCATTGATCTTCATAGACTCTATTTTGGATTTCATGGCTTCAAGCAATTTATCAAAGTTAGATCTCTACATTGCATCCATGCAGGTGATTGGATCCTCATCATTGTCATCGAGCTCGATAGGATCACCTTCCTGGATCAAGAAATCATAGTATCAGTTCGACTAATGTGGTACTCTACCGGATTGCCTTAAGGGTGCAGGTATATTGGGCTTCGAATTTGATCTAATCAAATCTTATTTAGATTCAACTACTTGTGTTGATTCTTTTACCTATCAAACTTCACCAAGTTCAACTTTAGAGGCAGCAGTTCCTTCTTTAAGAAATTTTTTTCTAAAAAGACTATTTTATTATTAACGAACATCCTTTGTTCTTCAGCAAGATAGAAGTAATATCCCCTAGTTTTCTTAGGATATCCTATGAACAAGCATCTTTCAGACCTAGATCCAAGTTTATCTATTTATAAATATTTTACATAAATCGGACAATCCTAAATTCTAAGGTGAGAGAGTGTTGGCTTATGCCCAATCCATATCTTATATAGAGTCTTTGTAATAGATTTGCTCAGAATATTATTCAGAACAAAACAAGCAGTCTCAAGTGTATAATCCCAAAAAAAAATTGACAGACGTGCAAATCCCATCATGGATCAAACCATATCCAACAGAGTTCGATTCCTCCTTTCTGACACCCCATTATGTTGTGGTATTCTAGGAGAGGTCCATTGAGAGAAAATCAAATTCTCTTCTAGATATGTTAAAAACTCATTGAAAAGGTATTCACCTCCTTAATCTGATCAAAGAATTTTAATATTCTTTCCAAGTTTTTTTTTACCTCATTACGATATCATTTGAATATTTTAAATGATTCTGATTTACTCATCATTAGATAGACATACCAATACCTAGATAAGTTGTTAGTAAATGTAATGAAGTAGTAATACCCATCTCTTGCACAAGTATTCATTGGTCTACTTACATCACTATGTACTAGATTCAGAATATCATTGGTCCATTCATCCTTTCCAATAAAGGGTGACTTAGTCATCTTTCCAAGAAGGTAGGACTCATAGGTCTTTAATGATTCAGAATCATTGATGTCAAGAATTTCCTCCTTGACTAACCTGTTGATCCTATTCTTGTTTATATGACTGAATCGATGTGCCAAAGATAGACATCAGTTATATTACCTAGTTTTGGGCATCTATTTGACATGTACATTACACTAACAAGCTATAATAAAATATAAATACCATTTCTTAATTATCCATGCATTATTGAAATATTATTTATAATGATATCATAAAAAAAATTTTATTGATAAAAAATAACCATCTTAGGCCAAAAGATCTATAGATATTATATTCATCATAAAGGATGAACAATAGTGACAATCACTTAAAATGATATTATATGTTTTGAAAATAAGCTCAATAATTTCTAATGCTAGGACTGGAATATTATTTTCATCTTCAATATTCAAAAATTTTTTGTTGTTCACAAACTTTCTACTAACCTAAAGTCCATGCAATGAATTGCATGTATGAACTGAACTTTTGGTATCTAATACCTAGATAGTAGTATCACAAATAGAAAAATTATAAGGTATTATCATATAACAACTTTGATCAGCAACTCCTTGCTTCTCTCTTGTTCAACCTATTTGGATCAAGAGGACAATTCCTCTTTCAGTCTGCCTGACTTAGGTTAGCAATGTACTTCTCATTCTAAAGAGACTGAGACACCCCAACATGATGCATCTTTTCTCCAAGAGTAACAAAGGACTCATTCAATACTTGAATCATTTCCTTTAGTTAAGCATCCTTAAACTTATGACTGAACTTCTCATTCATCGTAGCTCACATAATACAATGCACCTTGGTGCAATCATTAAGCCACTTCTAGTAAGTGCCTTGGATCACACCATGAGCATTCAAAGTAGGCTCCTTAGATGTCAGATTCGTAGGAACATATAGGATTTGCTCATGCTCTAGAACAACTCTTAAATTTTGATACCAATTATCAAAATTAGGTCCTATAAGCTTGTTACTGTTCAACAGTGAACGGAGTGACAAAATGCTAGCCATTCTTTTTAACTAAAAGGAAAACAAAGATCTTATTAGTATATAAATTATTTAATCCTAAAGACTTGAACTTTAGTATAAAGCTTCTTCCATTATTTTATACAAATTGATTGCCTCTATCTCTAATTCAAGAAATTACACTAACTTCTTAGTGGGTACTAGAATCCACATAGACTACAAATAGGCCCGAGAAAAGCTCTGGCCAACCCATATGTATCTATGAGTAGGTTTTTAATCAATTGTTTCTTCAAATAACTTCTAGTAAATTATTTTACCCCAGACTCCATTTTTGTAGGCTTTAGCCTCCACTGAAAGATCTAGTTAGGTCCAACCATTAATATGACTGAGTTCGGTGCATCAAACAAACAATGACCAGGCCCGAGAAAAGCTTTGGCCAACCTGATCACCATTCAGAGAGTGTAACCTAATCATCATATAATGGACAGTAATTCCAATATGTAGATGAATATCAGGTGTAAGGCACCTTCAATGTTTATCTAGATAATTGGATCTATTACCATCCATCTTAATAGGAGGCTATAACTCAGTTATCCCCATAACTTTGTTATTTTTAAGGATCTAATAATTTATAAGATTTATGTTACGTGTAATTTAAAGATGGAGAAGAGATTGACCAATTAATTATGATCCTCTCACTAACTTCATCAAGTCAGATCAAAGAAGATCAATGATAAGTCAGTCGAAGAAAACCTAAATCAATCACACTAATTTACCTAATTGATATGGATTAGCTTGAATCATCAAGTGATTTAATCAAAAGATAATTTTACCAAAATGGCTTGGTAAGTAAAATTGGTGGGAGGGATATGCCATTAACTCAACATAGATGCCATCTATGTGAGTAGCTCCCAATTAAAGTCCATCAGTCAAAACTATCAAATTTACCTTAGACATCAACAGGTTAATTAGTTTTGATTGGATCCACCTAATAATCTGGGCTCAACCACTGAACTACAATCAACTCCCACTATAAGAATTCAGAGTATTAGTGATAGTGAATTACCATCGTTAATAGTCCATCCACCATCGTTAATAGCCCTACCATTGCTAATACCATCGTAAAAGCCAATCTAAAAAATTTTTATCACTAATTGCCACTATTAGTGATGGCAAAATGAGCTGTCACTAATAAGGCTATTAGTGATGGCTTTAGAGATGGAATAATTTGGTTGCTAATTATTTTTTAATATTTAACTTAAATTTTTTTAAAAAATTTTAAAAAATATTAGCAATGGTAATTTTATGGCTAATACTAATATTGACTCTAATTATTTTAATTTTTAAATAAAATAAAAAAATTATTTTAAAGAATATTAGCGATGATAGTTTGGTCTCTAATACCGTCACTAATAGTTATTAGCGATGGCGATTCTCATCGCTAATACCGACGATAATAGTTAATTTTATTTTTTAAAAAATTAATAATAATATTTTTTAAAATTTATTTTAATTAATCATGATGAATTATGGTTTCTAATATCTATTATAATTAAAATCCAAAGATAATATGATAATTAAAAATTAATTATATTATATCAAAAATATAAATTATATAATTCTTTTGTAAGTAATATCAAAAAATATAATATATTTTTTAAAAAAAATTAGGTCCAATCCTCATTATCGCCTGCCTCTTCCTCTTCATGCTTTTCTCCAGCAGTTGGTGGATGAAAGCTGGATGTCCCAGCATCCTATAATGAAAAACATAAAATAATATTAGTAGATTTTGATATGGAGATGTATCTTTCGATATTGAGGTATATCTTTTGATACACTTTGATTCTCAAATAAATTATTTTTACATATTTGATTTGATAATACAGAGCTATAGGCACCTTCGGTCCATCGATTCGATAGTTAGATCAAATTTTTAGCCCCTAGATCCTCTTCTAAACTCAAACCTAAATATACGAACCTTTTAAATACAAAAATTTAAAACAAGTAAAAAAATTTAATAATATAATTATCTAATATGATGACTGGGATGACGAGCCTAGCTGATCGTGTGGTAACAGGTCCTGAAGAAGCTCCATGATCATATCGTAGATGGCATCTAGGAGGCCTTGAGGTCGCTAGCTCAGAAGCCTTTGCACGACCTCCTTCATGTGTACATTGCTTCAAGTCTAGAATGTCGAGGCCTATGAGGATTGCAAAGGATATCGAGGTAGTGGAGGATCAAAGTTGTGGCCAAATTCTATGACCCGACTCCTACTCACTCCTTTGGTGGTGCTAAACCATCCCTCAAGATCAAAGAAGGGCTGAGAAGATGGATCATCATCGTACCTCTCAGCAATGTACCCCATACAACGTGTCTGCAAAGTTTAGAAATATATTAGCTCTAATACAAAAATTAGATCCTATAACAACTTAATTAATAAATAAAGTTTCAAGTTCTTGCCGTGATCTATTACAATGTAGAATCTAAACAGTCACCAGTCCTCCTAGACTGGTGTGTGGCCCACCATAACTGTAGCTGGTCTAATGGATGATCTAACTTTCATATCTATAATAAATAAATAATAAAATTAAATTAATTAAAATATGTATATAAAAGTTTTTATAGTTCTAGTGAAGAATTTTGGTATTGTTTTCTTACCAATCTATTGGCCACAACATGTATGCCGATCGAGCCACCCGTGTGCTTGATCGAATCCTACTGGACGGTCCGATTTTGTTAGGACCTCTGCTATCTATTAGAGTACTCCTCACTGCTCCATAGGTCATAGAGGGGCTGCCATATGTCTGCCTGCATCCAGTGATCCATGAAGGACCTTAAGTCCAATGGTGACTGGGAATCGAAATGTTGGATAGCGGACTTCCTGAGGCTATAAAGGCTATCTTGGAACCTCCATATGGCCACCTTCTCTAAGGTCTGATGGCCAACCTTCTCATTCTAGAGAGTCTTGAATCGATAGTACTCCTGCAAGATAGAAGCAAGCATATATTTATATGTAATTAAAATACCAATGTATTAGAAATTTAAAAATTAAACTAGTTTTGATTTACCAGAAACATCTCCCAGGCTACATCATGAGCTCCCGACGGCCAACTCAAGAAATCATTCACCAGGCCCAGCATCAATCGACATATGATCCCGATAACGACATGAGATGTTGAAGGCTTTCTGAATGTACTATAAAATTGATTTCGAAGAATAACAGTTAACTCTAAAATTACTAATTTCTAAACATATTAATTGAGCATGTAGTACTTACGAGCGGCTCTGGTTATGGATGATCTACCTATCCTCTAATTGAGTCAAAGGTGCCACAAGTTGGGTAGGTCCTCAACCATGATGCTGTGTCTAAGAACCGGCAGTCGCTACTACATGCAACTATGGGGTCACTGGTGACCCACTATCCTCCAAACCTAAGCATAAAAAATCTAATATAAAGAATGTTATATTAGTTAACAAATAACAAAATAATATAAATAAGAATATATAAAGTATTAGAGCTTATGTTCGGTATGAGAGGTGTAGAACCATGAAAACTAGCCATGCGATTGCTCTCTCCTCGAGAACTCTATCCTTGACTAGCATGTACTAGCCTTTAGAAGATATGATATATGCTCTCTAAAAATAAAAATAAATAGATTTATCAAATTAATTATATAATTATGGATGGTAATGTAAGATTTAAAATGATGCAAGTCAAGTAATTAAAATGATCCAAAAATTATATACTTAGCTCTACTTATCAAACTTTTTAGATGTTTGGTATCCTTCAGAATCTTCTTTCGATTCTTCTTCTTCCTCCTCTTCCTCTTCTTCCACCTCTTTCTCTTCTTTTTTCTCTTCTTCCTCTTCTTGGGGAGGATTGTCTTTTTAAACAATCTTAGTTGGATCTACCTCCTCATGCTGGCCATCTTTACGTAGGAGTATTCCTAAAGCATCCAATTCCACATCATCAAAGGATTGATGAACTCCTACAATCTCATCCTCTTGAAAGCATTCTGATAATTAGGACTCTTCTTCTTCTTCGAGCATGTAATGAATGGCTCGAGACTAAATTTTGCATACAACTCACGAATCTTTTCTTCCTCTTTTTCTTGATAGAAAAGGAGTTTAATACACTTAAGAAGCTTATGTAGCTAATACAAATGGGTCGTTGACATAAGTTTTTGATCCATGTTTGATCTTAATAAGCTCGTACTGTGGATCAACCTTTATACCATTGTCGGTATCGAACCATTGGCACTTAAATAGAATAACAGTATTACCTCCAATATAGCTCATCTTAATCACTTTTTCAAGGATTCCATAGTAGTCACTCTCCAGCTTATCTTCCCATTAGCTGCCTTTTATACACACATCATTGTTCATTATGCTCTTATAATTTTCATATTGCTAGGTATGAAATTTGAAATCATTTATATTATAGCCATTATAGCATGTCATGTATTTCTTAGGCCCATAACCTAATGCTCTTAGCTTCCTTGGTATGGACTTGCTACCTTAAATGACCAATTGATGGAACCAACATACAAAGTTCTTGGAGTGCGGTGTTGATATTTCTTCATCACTTATGCTCAGATTTTCTTCTTTTAGCATCTCATCATATTACCAAAACACGCATAAGATAAGTATACTAAAATAAGTGATTAAAGATATAGAATTATGATGGATATTTACAGGATATATAGGTTGACCTCCATGTAGTTTAGCAAAACATATGTCTCTACCTGTCGAAGTTCAATACCGGAGAAAATCCAACGAACCACGAGCCTAAGTTCTTGAGCGAGATAGAAAAATATTGAGATCTCCTGCTCTGATCCCTTAGCACCACTGTCATCATTTTGACCTACTTGAGTCAGCTTGGTCTACACACTAAGATTAAAGTAGTGTCAAGCGAAATCTGAAATCTCTTCTATTATGTCGGCCTCCATAATAGAACCTTCAACTCAAACATTATTTTTTACTTTCTACTTGAGACTGTGCATGTATCTTTCAAATGGATACATCCACCTATACTGCATTGGACCCCTCACCCTAGCTTCATATGCTAGATGAATCATGAGATGCTTGATAGAGTTAAAGAAGTTAGGAGGAAATTGTTGTGACATCACCATGACATCACCTGGCTTTGATACCAACTGTTGTTCCATGGTACCACTCTGATGCCATGTTGCGAAAAACCTAAGATCTTTAGCATGGACCACAGGAGATCTTTGATGTTCTCTAAGGCAGCATAACATAGATCCACCACCAAGATCTATGTTGGGGTGCCTCCCTCCTTAGGCTTGAGGGAGGCGCCCCCTCTCTCCAGGGATTCTTCAAGAACCTAGGGCAACAACACTAGAGAGAAGAGAGAAGATAGATTAAGGGAGAAAAGATCTATATTCATTGCACCAATAAAAATCCTAATATAATCTATGTATTTATCTATAGCCATTAGGCTAGACCAAAAACTTCCTTGGCTAACCCACTACATGAAAGCACTCACCGAGTCCATGTACACCCATATCTCCTATGCTCTCATCCCCTGGATCTAAATCTGATCGATACATGAGTTAGCCCCCTTAAGACCTCTCAAACCAAGCCTTAAGACCCCTAGGATAAGTTCCCACATCCTAGCTCCAAACAGACCCTTGCATAACTCTGCCCGTGCACTGAGCCGGCTCAGTCTCAGCACTAAGTCGGCTAACTTAAGACTGGGTTGGCTCAATTTTAGATCAAGCTGATCTAGTTGCATGCCAAGCCTGTAGTCCCAAAATGCGTCTTTCTATCTGGCCTATTCACTGAAACTTAGCCAATCCAGTTTTAGACTGAGTCGGCTAACCTAACCTATAGAAACTATCCTTCTCTGCAGTCTTCATTCCCTAGCTTTGGTTTCTTGCTCCATCTTGTGTCCCAGATCTTCGAAGCACCATCTAAGCCTGTCAAGGTCCTCAACACTTAGACCTCAAGCCCGTGGAAGGCTACACACTACCTCCTCCCTAGGACAACTTCTATCCTAGCCTTAGGACCATACTTGTCCTAATCTTCCTAGAGTCAACACCCTGACTCCTCTCGTGGCCTTCCAAGGCTTGGGAGCACTACCAATCCTCATAATCTCCATCTTGGTGCCCGAAGCCTTGGCAAATCCCTTGGCAATGCCCTCCTACATAATCCTGTTGTCCCTGCATACCTTGATAGCTCCTTTTGAAAATATCGCCTCCGCCAATCCTCTTCAGCTGTTGTGCACCCTTGAGGCCTTTTGGATGACCGCCTCCACTATTGAAAATCTTGACTTACTTTTTTGCATCATCCTAAAATTATAGGATCCCTTCTGCTTAGCAGCTGCATTAACTTTTCTCAAACTTTCTTAAAGAACCTACAGCATTCCTGTACTGTACCACCTAACATGATCTTCTTAGAGCTACACCTATCCAGCTACACATGACGCTCCACCTAGAACTGTGCATCATCGGTGCTGGTGCTAGAACATCGATCCTCTAGCACCCCTTCATTCTAAATTCATGCCAAATCTTCTCTTTACCTATGAAGCCACCTTTCGAAGCTCCACCTATACCTGAAGTCCATTTGATGTCACATAAGCTGACTCTATCATTGAGTCCCTCAAGGCCAATCATCCAATGCTGCACTGCTGGGCCTGCCGTTGCACCTCATACACCATCGCTGTCACTGCGAACCCTTCGCACACCGCGGTCCTCTTCAAAGTCATCTTAGATACCTCCACAACCTGTGGGCACTTCCAAAATATACAGGAGGTCATCCAACTCCTCTAAATTCAGTGATCGAATCCTAAAAAATTTTCACCCTAGCCTTCTCCTCTTCTGCCCCTGTACTAGCCATCACTTCAATTGCATCCAGAGGAATTGTAGCTCAAATCCTGTCCTGAGCTCAAACCTATCTATCTCATCCTGAGGCTCCTAAGACTCCTTGACTCTTTCTGAGACCTGCTTTCGATCTTCTTGAGATGCCTCTTGACACTCTCTACTGAGATACCTTCCTAGGCTATTGCACTATCGAGCCTCTCTCAGCCCCGTGCCTCTAGGAAAATACTACTGCAGCACTCTAGTACTCCGTACCTCATCTCGACACCACCTCCCATAGATATTTGGATCCTCTCTTACTGCATGCAATCCATCTTCCATCTAAACCATGACTCTCTCTGGTGCTCTTGCAAAAGAAACTTGATCCACTATCTAGCCCTGGCCTATTGGACCTCCAAGGATCATCCATCTCCATCACCCTTAAGGCTCCACAAATCCATGCTCTGGTCGAATCACTGAATACATCCTCGACTACTTCTCCACCTTCTTGATATCGATAGATGTACAGCCACTTCTTCAGCCTTCCTTCGACCATTATTCCTTGGGATACCTCTTTTCATCCATCAAACTACCCCATACTGTCCATCTTTCTAGAGAATGCTAATGCTCTCTATTAAGATACCTCCCTCAGCTGCTGCATTACCGAGCCTCTCTCAGTCCTGCATCTCCATAGAAGCACTACTGCAATACTCTAGCACTCCCTGCCTATCATCCATCATATATCTCAGCCTTTTCACCAAGACCGACCAGCAAATCATGCACCCAAACCTTCTATCCTAGAAAAAAATTCTTTTCATTAATCCTCTCAGCTCCACCTTCAATCCATTGCCCCCGGTTGGCCAAACCACAGCAATAACAAAGGTAGATCTGAGACATACCATGGAATACCCATGCAGATTTTTGATTTCATCTTATATAACTTCTCCTTCTCTTCCATGCACCATCAGGCTCTGATACCAAATATTATGACATCACCATGACATCACTTAGCTTTGATACCAACTATTGTTTCATAGTACCGCTCTGATGCCATGTTGCAAAAAATCCAAGATCTTTAGCATGGACCATAAGAGATCTTTGACATTCTCTAAGGCAGCATAACATTGATCCACCACCTAGATGTATGCTGGGGTGCCTCCCTCCTTGGGTTTGAGGGAGGCACCCCCTCTCTCTAGGACTTCTTCAAGAACCTAGAGCAACAACACTAGAGAGAAAAAAGAAGAGAGATTAAGAAAGCAAAGATCTATATTCACTGCACCAATAAACATCCGAATATAATCTATGTATTTATACATAGCCATTAGGTCAGACTAAAAGCTCCCCTAGCTAATCCAATACTTGAAAGTACTTACCAAGCCCATGTACACCCATATCTCCCATGCTCTTATCCCCTAGATCTAAACCTAATTTATACATGAGTTAGCCCCCTTAAGACCTTTCAAACTAGGCCTTAAGACCCCTAGGATAAGTTTCTATCCTAGCCTCAAACAGACCCTTGCATAACTCTGCTCGTGCACTGAGCCGACTTAGTCCTAGCACTAAGCTGACTAACCTGAGACTGGGTTGGCTTAGTTTCAAACCGAGCTAACCCAGTTGCATGCCAAGCTTGTAGTCTCGAAATGCACCTTTCTATTTAGCTTGGCTCAATTTCAGACTGAGTCGATCCAGTTGTGTGCCAATCCCATAGTCTCGAAATGCGCCTTTTTATTTGGGCTGTTTACTGAGAGTTAGCCGACCTAGTTTCAGACTGAGTTGGCTAACCTATAGAAACTATCCTTCTCTACAATCTTTATTTTTTGGCTTTGGTTCTATTCGTGCAAAATCTGATTGTCGTCGGAGAAGTGTTAGAATTGGAGAAGATCAGGTCGCCGTCGGTGACCTATAAAATGAGTCTCATTGAGAGCCTGGGGTGGTGGCTCCGACAAGACCCTCTAATAATCAAGTCAGCTCTTTCGGCCAACAGAAATAGAGTGCTTAGTTGAGAAAGTTGCAGAGTCTTGGAGAGAAGAAGAGAGCTTGGAGAAAACATATCTGGTGGATCCCTTTTATAGATGGAGCCTATAACAAACTGATAGCGACAGTCATAACTATCTGATAGTGGGCAGCTCTGGACCACGTGGAGTTTGTTATGCGGGTAGTGTTTATTACCACGACATGCCAGCCCGTTGGGGCTTTCTAGGTGATTGTCGAAAGTTCGACCGGGAGGGATTCGGGAGTCCTGCAACTGGAGGAGTCTCTGAAGAAAGTCTACTAGAGATGTCCGAATGTGGATCTACTGGAGGGATCCGAAAGTAGGTCTGCTAGAGGAATCTGCATGTTGATCCATAGGAGGAGAGACTTGAAGAAAAATTTGTCTGATGGAGGGATCTGACTGGAGGTGAAGTCCAAAAGGAGTCTGACTACTAGAGGAGTTCGGAAGGAGTTCGTGAAGAAAAATCCTAATTTTCCAAACCAGGTTCGTTCAGATCTGATCAGATCAAGAGATATATTTTAAAAACTTTTCTTTTTGATCCAAATCAGATCTGGGATGTTTCAAATTTAATTTTTATTATTCTAATAATTAAAATAAAATATAGATAAATTAAATCAAATTTAATTTATCTTGATGTAGGGTAATCCTATTACCCATTGATGATCCAGTAAGCAGCGGAAGGTTCTGGATCTAGCAACACAAGTGCCTGGCCTCTACAAATATCCACTCAGACTGGATCTGGAGATCCTCTTCTTCTCTATCATGTCTTCAAAAATTAGATCTGAGTCTGATTTGGAGGATCCTCAAAATAGCTTTTAAAGATCAGTAGTTGTCCTTTGCAGCAGCGCAGCCTTCTAGCTTTCTATCGCCTTTCTCTCCCCTAAATTGCACCAACTAAGATCCCAAACTTCTTTGGGCATGGAGAGGAGAGGGAGAAGATGAACTTGGCATGGAGGAGGAAGAGAGAGGCAGCTTTGGGGCGTAGAGAATTATTCTCTTCTTTGAGTTGGGTGCAAGGTCTTATTTATAGACTATGCGTGATCCAACTCCCTCTTCATCCCAACCAATCACAATCCTTTGTGAAATCAGATCTAAATCTGATTGGTGGAAATAGAGTCTCCTTGGATTCATCCTTAGATGGTACCTAAGATCAGTCAAAGTTGGTTCTTAGAAGGAGTCTAATTGGAATCCAAAAAGGAGATGGAGTCCCTATCCAATAGGGACTCCTCGCTTGCCACGCCAAGGGTTTCTGCCAGTAGGGGGACAAGCCCCCACCAGCTCTCCAATAGGTGCGTGACATGTGGACAGAAGTCAAAGTGTCAATGGTCAATATTTGACCAGTCAAAGGTCAACTTTTGACCAAAGTCAAAGGATCGAAGAAATGGCAGGTGACAAAAAATGGCAGGTATTATCTTACAAAATAAGACAACCTTTTCTGACCTTGGACAGACCTCCAGTCAGACCAAGTGAAGGCCTTTGATTGAGCACAAACTCCTTTGGCTCAGTCAGGACAACTATTTATGATAGTAAAAGAAGAACGTTAGGTTCAATCGAGTGCTAGCACGATTTTCTTGAACCTAATTGAATCTCATTCAGATCAATTGAACTAGATCAGTTCAATTGATGATCACCAGATTCAAACCCTTATTTGTGTGACCCAGTTAGGTTTAGTTCTATATGGTAATGGGATATGTCATGATCTCTATCATCGACATCATCGAAACTCCTTTCGATGGATCAGAACTCTTCTGATTCGAACAGCTAGAATGATCGATCATCTAAATCATTCTAATTGCTCC